>VDFB02385575.1:0-25718 GCA_007258455.2 Sequoia sempervirens
CTATGTGCTCTTCTTTGGAGTCCATTGTTTTCCGCCATATTCCCCGAGAGTGGAATAGGGTGGCTGATGGGCTGGCTAGATGGGCGACGAAGAGGACTGATTCTTGGTATGTGGATGATTGGGGCAATCTTCCTAATGACATGGCCCCTGTTCTTGAGGAGTGGGTCGTTGAGGATATGAGGTGCTTCTTGGGTGTGAATTAATTCTTGTTTTGTTGGGCCCCTTGTGGCTTCTTTCTTCAGACTTTGTATTGTTGTTCTGATTCAATAAAGTTTTTACCCTCTTTTTATTAAAATAAAAATAAAAATTATATTTAAACATATAAAATAAAAATTATAGATTGATATAATAATATTATAAATTATATAATATACTATATAATATATTATTAGAATATTATGTTTATTCTAATAAATATATTATGGAATTTGTAATATTATATATTAAAAATATAATGTTATAAATATATATATAATATTTTTTATATAAATATAATTATATTAATATATAATTTTTATTTTAAGTGTAATATATTTTTTTTCTTTAAGTATAATATTGATATAATAATATTATAAATTATATAATTATATAATATATTATATATAAATATAATTATATAATATATTATATATAAATATAATTATATTAATATATTATATATAAATATAATTATATTAATATAAATTTTTTATTTTAGATGTTTAAATATATTTATTACAAATCACAACTTATACATAAAATTTTTATTTTAAGTATATTATGTTTTCAATACTGAGTATATGTTTTTAATATGGTGTATATTGATACATATATTACATAATATCATATTATTATATTATAATATCATGTCATATATAATATATTGTAAAACCGATGTACGATATATAAATAATATTAGAAGAAAAAACCTAATTTATAGTAATTTTATAAATATATTATATATCCATTTATACCAAATATATTATATTATAATATCGTCCGTCAGAGTGCATGCATCGGTGTTGAAGTCTTTCAGGAAATTGTTTACAGGCTGCTAGGGGGAGTCTTTTGGTGGCATTTAGGGAGGAGGATTTTTTTGTTTTACTGTTTCTATGTTGGGCCTGGCTTGGTTCGTTTGTCTTTCTTTGGTCGCGCTTTTTGGTGGGTGGTTCGTGTGGTAAAGGGTGCTTTTGTTCGTCGTGGTAAGGTGGGAAGGTGGTGCTTGCATTGGGTGCCTCCGGTTTGGGGTTAGGGTCGTTTGGTGTGTGCTCTTGGGGCCGTGGGAGGGCTCTAAGTCTGTGAGCGGTGGTGACTTGGTGGGTCTGGTGGTCTGGGGTTTGCGGCTGGTGTGTAGGGCAATGTTTTGACTTTTTTGGGGAGGTTTGTGGGGTGATAACCCTTGTGTGGGACCTTATGCTCTCAAGTTTCTCGAGGGCTTGGTTGTCCATTAGGGGTCTTTTTATTTTCTCCAATGGTGCAAGGGGAGTCATCGGGAGTAGGTACTAAGTTGGATTTCTGCTCTGCTTTTGGCTCGAAACCCTTATCACAGGGGTTTCGGCGTTATGATAATAATTTATTTGCTCAAGATCTAGAGAAGAATAAGATGGGATTGTCAAGAGGGCCTCGATTCCCAAAGATTAATGGATGTCTCGAAAGATGCAAAGAGAGGCTGAATGTTGTGATCTCGATGGAGATGCTCGTGGAGGATATCGAGTACTACTCACGCCATTCTCTGTATTGCAAATTTTTGGGATTGAAAATCTCATTGCAATTTTTAGAAGCCTGGGCTCAGAGGACTTGGTTTCCGAAAGGAGAGATGGAGATTAGGCTTTTAGCAAATAACTATTTCATGGTGACGTTTGATTGCATGGCAGACATGATCAAGGTTTTTGAAGGAGGCCCTTATTTTTACAATCAGGTGGGATTGTTTATCAAGCCGTGGCATGCAGGCTTCAATCCGGTCGAGGAAATTCCAAGTCATGTCCCAGTGTGGGTTCAATTGCTGAGGCTCCTGACCGAGTGCTGGTGTGAGGATGTGTTGCATTTACTTGCTTCACTGCTTGGTAAACCTATGGGTTCTTCACAGCAGATGTAGTTTAAAAAGGTAATAAATTTTCCCATTTCTGTGTGGAAATTGATTTAAGTAAACCATTGCTAGACTCTCTAGAAGTGTGTGTAGGATCTTACTCATGGGTCCAACAACTCGACTATGATACCTTACCTTTTAGATGTTGTTTGTGTCATGAGTATGGCCATTTATAGCGTAGATGCCCAAGGGCTAAGCCTTTGGAGACTAATTCTTCACAACCTCCCAATAATTTGCCTAGGATGGATAAGGGCAAGGGTCCTATTCAGGGTGGTGGCACAAGGGAGGATGGCTTTATTCCTGTTAGATCTCAAAACAAAAATAAGGGGCAAAAAGGACTATGAAGGAAAGGCAGGATCTTGACTCTCTTAATAGATTAAAAGTTTTGGAGGATCTTAGCCAGCAGGAAGTGAATCCAGGTTTGGTAGATTTGGATCAAGGAATTTTGGGTATTGAACAACAGGGGCATTTTGTTGAGATGGAGTAGGCAAACCACCAGGAGGTGAGTTTGGGTTTACAGGGTTCTGAATTGGATGGGGGAGGCTTTGGACAAGAGGGGATCTTTTATGTGGTCTCTCCTACTCCACAGGAAGATGGGTCATTGCGCTTGGAAACAGATCTACAGATGGAGGCTCAAAAGGATTCAGGCAGTGTTGTGGTGAAGGACAGTGAGGCTTTGTCTCATTCTGCGTAGAGAATTGGCTCGGAGGTGGGAAAAAATAGTAAGCCATCTCCTCATTTGGGTATCTTGCAAAAGGATCTTAAGAAAGGAGGGGCAGAGAAAGTCTCTAAGTTGGGTAGGAAGAAGGACTTGGAGAAGATTAAATTGATTGGGGAAACTTTGGTGGAATCAGGGTCAATCAAGACTTTGGATTCTCATTTCTCAAGCCCTTTGAAATGATTGTCCTTTCATGGAATGTTAGGGGCTTGAACAGTGGCCCTCAACAAAAAGCTGTTCAGAATTTGGTTAGAGGTTAGTCTCCTGATATCCTTTTTTTGCAAGAGACCAAGCTTTTTGTGGATTGTATGATGGGTTTAATGCCCAAGCTATGGAAGTATGGTGAATGCCAATGCATTGGTGCTCAGGAATCTTCGGGAGGGGTGGCTTGCTTATGGAACCCTCAGAAGATTTTCCCCCAATGGTGGGTGTCCTTCAGGTCCTCTATCTCTATGGTGGCCTCTTGTCATGAATCTGGGGAGTTGGTTCTTTTTTCCAACATTTACGCGCCTATGGATCTACAGGGAAAGCAACTCTTGTGGTCAAATATTCGTTATGTACGAAGTATGTATCCTTATCATCTGTGGATTATTGGGGGCGATTTCAATGCTATCACTGAGATTGTTGAGAAACGGGGTGGTACCACGAGGTTGGAGGCCTCAACTTTGTTGTTCTAGGACAATATCTCTACTTTGAATCTCATTGATATCAAGCCCGACAATGGACAATTTACCTGGAACAATCGAAGGGCTGGAGATAACTGCATCGCCGAACGTTTGGATCAGTTTTTGGTTTCTTGCTTTTGGGTTGGCGATAGGTGGTCTTCTAGCTCAGAGATTCTAGACTGGAGAGGCTCAGACCACTGGCCTATAAAGCTTTTTGTCCTCTCGACTGGGCAACCCTAGGTACCCTCCTTTAAATTTCAGCTTATGTAGTTGCGTGATCTTGAACTCCATGGTAATGTTGCTCAGTGGTGGCAAGAGGGTCGACCATCTTTTGGTACGACGATGTATGTTTTTGCTAAGCTTCTTCAGTTTGTTAAGTATAAGCTTAAGTGTTGGAATAGGCAATGTTTTGGAAATATTTTTAAGGCCAAGTCAGATGCACAAGCTAAGTTGGATGGTATTACGAGGGTGATTAGGGAGAGCGGGGTGACTGAGACTTTGATGCAGGAGTAATCTAAGGCTCTAAAAGCTTTGGAAGAATGGGAATTGTGGGAGGAGACATTTTGGAAACAAAAAGCTAGGATTGAATGACTATAGGAAGGGGATAAAAATTTTGCTTTCTTCTTCAATTCTGTTAAGGCGCGGTGGCATGGTAATTCTATTCTTTTTTTGGTCACGGATAGGGGAGAGACTTTGACTTCTTTTCAGAGTATCTCAATTGAAGTTGTTCACTATTTTTCACCCCTTTTCAGAGAGGGTTCGTAGGGGAGTTCGGTGGAGGAAGCTCAGGTCCTCTCTTGCATCCCTCAATTGGTGTCCAGGGAAATGATGGAGGATGTCATGGGTGAGATCACTCTGGAAGAATTGGAGGGGATGGTGTTTCAGATGAAGAAATGAAAAGCCCCTGGCCCTGATGGTTTCCCGATTGAATTCTTCCAAGAGTTTTGGGAGATCATCAAATTGGACTTATTAGAGGTGGTTAAGGAGTCACAAAGAAACAAGCAAATGTTAAAGGCCTTGAATTCCACTTTTCTGGCACTCATTCCCAAGTGTGAGGGGGCCAATAGGTTGAGCCAGTTTTGGCCTATTTCCCTTTGCAATGTGGTGTTTAAGATTATTTCGAAGCTAATTGCTAATAGGTTGAAAAAGTGGTTGCAGTTGCTCATTTTTGAGGAGCAAAGTGGTCTTGTGGAGGGCAGATAGATTCTAGATGGGATTGTTATAGCTACTGAGACCATCTATTCTATGAAAAATTCTAGAGAAAAGGCTATGTTTATCAAACTTGATATGGCAAAGGCACACGACAGAGTCTGATAGTCTTTTCTTCAGAAGATCCTAGCTAATTTTGGATTTGGAGATGATTGGATTCAATGGGTCATGAGTTGCGTCACGCCAGTTTCTTTCTCTATTTTAACTAATGGGGAGCATTCTGAGTTGTTTGGCGCTTCTTGTGGGATAAAGCAAGGCGATCCTCTCTCCCCTTACTTGTTTATTCTGCTTGTGGAAGGCTTGGGCACCTCTTGAGACGACAGGTGGAGCTGGTGTTGGGTTAAACTAGCTCTTGGGTTAGAGTTAGTGGATTAACCATAAGTGGTCTTGAGCACATGGTTTTGTGCTAGTTGTATTAGTCCATGGATATGGAGCTCATGGTTTTGGGCCCATGGTTTTGCATGTATGGAAGTCTATATAATGGCTTGGTGACTCCATTGTATGTGTGGCTGGTTGAAGCCTCCAGGCTCAACCCAGTTGGGGCTGAGGGTTAATATGAAGATCTTCATTGCTGGTTTTTCCCTAGTTTGGTGTTTTCCAGGCTAAATCACTTTGTTGTGATTGTGTTCTTATTTCATGCTTGATTTGTGTTTCTATTTTTATTCTTCATCTGGTTCCTAACAAGTTGTATCAGAGCAAGGTTCTAGGATTTGTTTTTTGCTTGCATGTGTAGGTTTGTGAGTTGCATGTACTTGCACGTGTGTTGCATGTACTTGTATGGACTCGCATGTGGCTTGCATGTGCTTGCATGTTGATGCATGTAAGATTTCCTGGTGTTTAAGGTTTTGGATGTTTTTTCTGTGAAGATTTTTTAGCTTGACAAGCTTGAGGAAGTCTGAAGGAATTAGCTGAAGATTGAGCCTTAGAGAAGTATTGAGCAATTCGACGGATGCATTGATGAAGAAAGTATAATGGGAGAAGTTTGAGCATGTGTGCAATTGGAATGTTAATGAAGTGATGTGGTGAATGCACTCATTCTAGTTGTGATGGAGGTCTTGTTTGGCTTTCAAGATGAAGTTGGATTTCTCTCGATTTTGTCAAGACAAAAAGTTGAGAAAGTCTGCGCAAGCTTGCTCATGGTTGTTGTTGTAGGCATGTTGCCTGGTTAAAGTTGCTGGTGCCCGTAGCCAAAGTTGACTGTAGCAAGAACAAAATTGTAATGGAGTTGTATGTAAAATTTAATATATGTATTTGGGTTGATGGCTGTAACACCTGGTATGGCTTGCTCAATCCCTGAAAGGAAAGGCTTGGTAAGAGAGGAGTTCTCCCAGGTGGTAAGGGGAGCTTAGAGTCATGTGGATTCCCGGTTTGATGTCAATCTTGGTGACAGAGAGGGCATTGCACTTGGTGCTTGTGGAAGGGGGGTTTGGTGCTAACCCCAAGACCAAGTTTAAAGGGGGGATTGTTGGGTTAAACTAGCTCTTGGGTTAGAGTTAGTGGATTAACCATAAGTGGTCTTGAGCACATGGTTTTGTGCTAGTTGTATTAGTCCATGGTTTTGGAGCTCATGGTTTTGGGTCCATGGTTTTGCATGTATGGAAGTCTATATAATGGCTTGGTGACTCCATTGTATGTGTGGTTGGTTGAAGCCTCCAGGCTCAGCCCAATTGGGGCTGAGGGTTAGTATGAAGATCTTCATTGAGCTGGTTTTTCCCTGGTTTGGTGTTTTCCAGGCTAAATCACTTTGTTGTGATTGTGTTCTTATTTCATGCTTGATTTGTGTTTCTATTTTTATTCTTCATCTAGTTCCTAACAATTGGGCCTTATTTAGGGGTGGAGGTGGGGAGGTGATTTACCCCCTCAATCCCACTTGCAATTTGTGGATGATATTGCCTTGATGGGGGCAACCACTATTCGGGAGGCAATGAACATCCGCAAGGTGTTGGATATATATCTTGAAGCTTCGGGTCAATCAATTAATGAAGAAAAGTCTTCCATCTATTTCTTTAATACTCTAGATCCTATCCAGAGGAGAATTCCTCAGATTCTTCGATTTCAGATTGGGACCCTTCCTCTGTCTTACCTTGGGTTTCCAGTTGCAATGGGTAGATTAACGAGGGAGTCATGGCAGCCTATCCTAGATAAATTCTGATTAAAGGTTATTCACTGGACCAACCGATGGTTGTCCTTTGTTGGGCGGGTTCAATTGCTAAAGTTTGTGGTCCAGGCTCTTCCCATTTATCGGTGTATGCTTTAGGTGGCCCCGAAGGGCTTTGTTTCGGATTTGGACTCATTGGCAAGACAATTTTTATGGGTGGGCAGTCTGATGTCTTCCAAGTGGAGTTTGGTTAGATGTGATATGGTTTGTAGTCCTAAGCAACTTGGTGGTTTGGGGCTGAGGCAATCCACGCTGGCTGGGATGGCGTTGGCAACAAAACTTTATTAGAGGTGGTGCACGGAGAAGGCCAAGATTTGGGCTAGGATCCTTTCCTATAAGTATTTGCAGGGTGCTCCTGGGGAAGATATCCCTCGCCACCCCTTGGTAGGAAAAGGATCGGCTATTTGGGCTACCCTCAAGAAGGGAGCTATGCTCGTCAAGGATGGTTTATTTTGAATCTGTAGGCGTGGGACTGAGGTTCAGCTTTGGTAGGTCTCTTGGGATAGTCATCCCCTCATCCTCACTCAATTCCCTGACTTGGCAACCCTGAGTAGGAGTTTTGGTGATGCTGGTTGGACGAGGGTTAGTGATTTTAAGGTGCTTTCTTTTTAGGGTCAGTTTGTGAGGGCTAGGTGGAAGACTCTTGAGGAGTGGCCGATGATCGGTATGGAAGAGGATTGTAGGACTCTGCATAATATTCTCTCAATCAAATAGTGCAATCCCCTCAGGGATAGGGATATTCTAGCTTGGTCACCTAATCCGAAAGGTCACTACACGGTTGCGTTGGGATATCGGAGGTTGCTTTCTCAAAGGGTGGAAGGGGCGGAAGTTCCTTGGTGGAAGAGGGTGTGGAATAAGTTTTCTTGGCCAAAGTGTAATTGTTTTGCCTGGATTTTGGCTTGGAATAGGTGTCTGACTTGGGATAATATCTAGAAGCGTGGGTTTCAGGGCCCGTCTAAGTGTGTGTTGTGTGGGAATGGTGAAGAGGACTTTTCACATCTTTTCTTTCAATGTCATTTCACCTTGCAGCTGTGGCATTCCTGGTGGAGTGTTTGGAAAAGTCCCTGTATTCATGCTTCCTCCTTAGTGGATTTTTGGAGTAGCTTGGGTAGACCTCCCTCGATGGCCTCCCTTTTGTAGGATGCGTGGCAGGTTGGGTCTATTTTCTTGTTGTGGAAGATTTGGCTGGAAAGGAATAGGAGGATTTTCAGAGGGGAGCTGTTGCAGGTTCAGCAGGAGTGGTTTAGAGTTCTTGGGATGATTTAGGAGACAATTCAAGCCAAAGGGGAGGTGGAGCTACCGCTTGAGAAGAAGGATGCGAAGTTGGTGGCCTAATTGGGAATTCAAGGGTTAACCCCTATTGCATCCTGTTGCCCGAAAGGTAGGTAGGTGAGGCAGCGAGTCCAGTGGTTGGGGCACTGGCAGCCTCCCCCTATGGGTACATTGAAGGTCAATACTGATGGTTCTTCCAGGGGTAATCCTGGTCTTGCTGGAGTTGGTGGGGTTGGCAGGGACTCTTCTGGATCGGTGGTTTTTCTTTTTTCCTTACATAAGGGGACACAGACTATCAACCTTATGGAAGAATGGGCGATTCTTCATGCCTTGGAGAGGGCCTAAGAGCTGGGGTGGAGTAGGGTTATTTGTGAATCTGATTCACAGGTTCTAATTAATTTATTCAATCAAGGAGGACATCAGATGTGAACTGGTAGTTGGCAGTGATGGTGCAACAAATTTTGCAGATTGGTAACCTTATGGAAAGGGTGTTTTTTGTCCATATTTTGTGTGAATGGAATAGGACTGCTAATTGTTTGGCCAAGTGGGCTTTGGAGCACCCGGAGGACTGGAAGATTGATGATTGGGCTCAGATCCCTCAGGAGCTTAGTCTGGATTTGGATAAGCTATCTCCAATTTTTTTACCAAGCATTGCTACTTTATTAAAGCTTTGTGCTTATTTTACTTTATGAGTTGTCTCTAAATATGCTGTCATGAATAGCTACGTCTAACCTATTCTATTAAACTGAATTCATTTTTTAATAAATAAAAATTATTTAGTTTTATAATTCCTCTTTTATGAAATAGAGTAGGTTAGTGCAGCATTAAGGGAATAAAGTAGAATGCCAACGAATTAGACTGAATATATTGCAAAAAAAATTGTACATATTCATTCTTATCTGGGTTTATAAATGGATCTTAGCTGTACATTCCTTTTGCAACTGGCGTTGGGCATGGTTAACACTGATTTTAGAGATTATTTTTTGATGAATTATATGCTTGCCGTTGTCTTTGTATTTGTTGTTCTGGTTGAGAAGTTATATCTAGAAGAACAACATTTTGAGCCCAAAATAAAATTTAATGTTGTTTACATGAAGCCGATGTTCTAGTAGAAATAAAATAAACCATAGGCTGTAGAATGCGTGACAGGCGAAGGAGAGAGCCATAGGCTGAGGATGGATGTTTAGAATGTGTAAAGAATGAAATTGAATTAATGGCATATGCAGAATGAAAAAGAAATAATGTGATTCTCTATTCTTATCGTCAATCCTTTAAAGAATATGTTAATGCACTCCTGAGTCCATTGCTCATTTTTCTTTATCAACAAATCTATTTAGTGCATATTTATGCAATCATTTCATCCCACGCAATGGCATCATGTTTTTGCAGCACTATATCAAATGTTTCAGGCACCCTATAACTGTAACATCTGATATAAATTTATTTTCCGCGACGCTCCAATAGATTCCGCATACATTGTATATGCTTCCACATTCTGCATGCTTCTACACGGCGGTTGAAGTATCTACCAAGAACATTTGATTGAAACTTTTTTAAACCTCTTCAACAAATATATTTTGTGTATAATCATTTCTGCTTGTAAAGACTTAGTACTTTGAGGCATATTGTTAAACAACTCCTATGTTATCAGATAGGAGAAACAAACTCAAAGTAATACTATGTGCTTATGTGCTTATGGTTTCACTATATATATATATTCTGATTTTAAAAACATTAGAAATGACACGAAGCATTTAGTATAAAAACATAATTAAGATGGATCACTTACCTGATGTAATTTGTCGTTGCTGAGAAATGTTATTGTGTCGTGAGCCAGGAAATCTCAAATCCCGCCTTGAAATCGATATCCGCCAACAAACGATCGTTCTTATTGGGCTTGAAGGAAGGCACCTCTGTATTTGGGGCTGGCTTAACCAGCACACTCTAAGCGTTGACCGCTTAGGTGGTTGGAGTGGGCCCGTTCCTTTCGCCGTCCATCCTCGTTTACACAATAGTCACCGTTAATTATTTGAAATTCAAACTTTTCCCGCTTGAAAGTACGGCTGATGCCCGTAAGCATTTGATATTCACCTTTATTCCACTTCATCTTTATTTTGCATACATCTCTGTGCTTCTCGGCCATGGCAGAAAAATCCAGCCACTCGGAGCAGGGCTTCCATGGAGGTTTTGAGATGTGCGTATTTATTCTGCAGAAGGGCGCTTCATTGGCATTTGTTTATGCAAATGGTTGCTGCAACGAGAACAATGGTAGCATCGGAACAGGATATGGGCATCCGTCAAACCATAACGAAGCAGGGACTATTGTCAGGTATTACTGTTGGAAATGCTCTGGTAAACATGTATGCGAAATGTGGAAGCATAGATAAGGCACGTGAACTGTTTGATAGGATACTTCAAAGAAATATGGTCTCGTGGAATGCTGTGCTGCACAAAATGTGTTCCTTGAAAAAGATTTAAAAACTTCAATCATATTTAATTAGCTGGTGTAAAGCCAAACGCTGCAATCTTTTCCAGCATCCTACCTGCCTGTGCCAAAATCGGAGCTTTGGAATGGGGCGTCCACACATGAATTTTGTCAGATCTTGTAGCTGCAACTGCCCTGGTAAATGTGTATGCAGGAGTAAACCCAGAATTTTAAATGGAAAAACAAAAAATCTTAACACAATTAGATCAGTACTCTATTTGCAAAGATGTTAAGTTCATTTGACATTATATTTGAAGGTTGCCACTCTATTTTCATTTTGTTTTTTAATGGTTAGAGTATATAAATGTAGATTGATACTTATTTTAATTCTATATTATTTTGGATTGATTATTTGAATGTATTATTTTAGTATATGATTTGATTACTTTGATGTATTTATTAGTTTAAAATTTAGTTTATTAAAGTAATATGTCATATTTTTTAGTTTAGAAGTTTGTTGTTTCTAATTTGAATAGATTATTCAACTCCAATAAAATTTTGAACTTGCAATTTGTCATTTTATTTTAAAATCTAATGTTTTATATTTCAATTTTTGGCAATCTTTAAATCTAACCATTACTCACTTATAGAAGTGCCAAAATTTTAATCATATATCTAGAGTGTGTATTTAAAAATATTCTTACAACATTTGTACATTATGGAGAGTATCACTATAAAAAAAAAGTTTTGACAAAGCATTGAAAATATTTTACTTCTAATTTGCATATGCATCATTCAATCACATCATAAATCAATGGAAAATAAACTTTATAGTATCAATTGTCATCCATTATCAAGATAACACTTCAAGGTGCACTCTAGCACAAAATAACAATTGACTTACACTAACAAGATTAGCGCTTGATATAGTGATATTCATTTTCCTATTAATTTAAGGGCATATGGTTGGAATGTGAAATCCTACAAGTCATCAAATTTTGTGAGTAGACTTTAGCATGTGTGTTGAAGAAGGAATATTATGCAATGACACACATTGTGCCATGAGTGCTCCATGATTGATAAGCTCACATTGTATGTGTATAATAGCAAGAAAATTGAGCACAAATGGTGATAGCTAATACAATTTCCACATGGTAGTTTTGCATAAGTGATAGACGTCAATAAAAAAGGACCACTAGTTAATTGTTATGTGTCATTGGATGATTCAATCAATATTAACTAATACATTTTTTAGATTAGCAACAACTTTTATGTCTTTAATGCATTAGACAAAGTTTAAAATATTGAATGTTGAAGCAAACTACATTAATAAAAGTTGGTTGGTTTTGGTCACTAGAATCTCATTATAAAATTTAAGAAAAAATTGTTTAGTGTAAATAGTCAAGGTCTTCTTGTTGGCCTTTACAATAGGAGTTGAATCTAAATATATAGTTAGCTTTGAATAATTATGTATTTTATCTATAAATTTGTAATCTTTGTCATTCAAATCGTTGAAAAGCATTGTTCTCACACCATCTCTTTGTATTTTCTTATTGTAAGTGTGTTCTTCATTATGAGTCTCCTTGCTATATTGCTGGGTATACCTTCACTTGGGATCTCAAATTAAAGTTGTATCAAGTTTGGCTCTCATTGCCTAATTTTGGCTTGTGGAGAGGTGAAAGAATCACATGACATTGATAAAAGTTTACAACTAAGCGATTTATATCCTCCATAAAATTTGAGGATGTGTAGAAGTTTGTGCATATGTCCTCAAATGTGTTGGTCATTGTGTAGGTGTGGTGTGCAATTTTTTTATAGGAAGAGTGTTGAGGAAGGAGACAATGAAAAATAAAGGAGTTATTATCAACAAATGAGAAATGAACTAAGCACCTAGAATAAAAAATCTCAAGAAAATTTGGTGTGACCTCTATGAGATGTTGGAGGAAATAGATAACACTCAACAAAGAGACATGGGTGTACACTAGAATGATGATGAGGCACAATCTATGCACATGAACAAGGTTGATGAAGACCCAACTAAGAGTTATAATGAATAATCCTTCTACAATTTCCATAGATGTGTCATATTCAAGTATAAAATCATTGATAATAATAAGCTTCATGTTGATGGTATGAATGATGGTAAAATTGTTTGGTTTCTCACCTAAAATAAAATTAGAAAATTTATCCTAAGATTTTTCCATTGCATACACAATTTGACAATATTGAACACTAATAGGTATTGAATCATCCTACAAATTATATGATGTATACACAACTTAATAAAGATCTTATGAATAAAAATCATGTTTGTTCCTCTTCCCACACTTCTAAAAATACATTTATGGATATTACTCATAAAATTTCACCTACTTATGTACCTTCTTAATTTAATTTTATGAGGAGATCCAAAACTACAATTACTATGGTCCACTTTATGGTCATGGTTTCCTTTGTGGTCAACAATGTGAAGGTATTCACTTTGATCTAGGTAATTAGTATAACATATGCATAGAGGAATTTTAGATAATTGAAATTTTAGCATTAAACAATTATACACATGTATGTGCTACTCTAAACATAACCAATGACATTCTTGTGGACACTTTGGGGTGTATCAGCCTTCCTCTTGACATCGAGATTAGTACAATAATTAAACATGATATCATCTATGATCATCAACATCTAAAACATGTTTGTGAAGAGAAAATTATGAAAGTGATGAGAGATACATATGTACCTATTTTCAAGTCAACTAGTCCAAACTTAAAAATTATGTTGTCACTCTCAAGGATATTTGTTATGACAACAAATGTAAGGAACATCAAGTAGGAGCTCCTTATGTAACCAAAGATAGAATTCATTAATTATAACAACTGCAAGTACAACAAAAGAATTAAGAAAAAAATAAAAAGGGGAAATAAAGAGAAAATGAAGCCCTCTTCATTACTTACTAATACTCCTCTAGTAAAAAACAAACTTATAACTCGTCTCCTCAACCATTAAATAAAGAATAACATAATTCCATTCCTTCATATGTACCAAAACAAGGATGATTTCCTCCTTATGCTCCAAAGAAGAAGAATAAAGAAACTCTCAAAAATATGAATGCCACCTCTTTTAAAGGTGCTACTTTCATATGGGTTCCAAAGAAAAAGTAGAATATTCAAAAAGAACAATTGAACCTAACTCCACAAGTACAATAACAATATTACAAAGGGTATTTCTCCTATTCTACATATATCAAGCACATTCAATGACATCATATTATGATGACTCAAAACATTAAAGGTGGTTACAAACCGCATAAATAAAATGAGAGAAATCCATCTAATGAATTGCAATCTAATATTATTGGTTGAGATTTGGAGCTTCTATACTCCACACACACACACACACACACACACACACACACATATATACATACATACATACATACATACATACATACATACATACATACATATATATACACATACATACATACATATATATACATATAAACATGCATACATACATATATAGATATAAACATACATACATATATGTGTGTGTGTTATATATGCATGTATATATATGTATGTATATGTATGTATATGTATATGTATGTATGCATTTATGTGTGTGTGTGTGTGTGCGTGTGTAGACTTTATATTACTTTGATGGTGTCTCCCATTTGAGAGGCATATCTTATGGCATGTTTCACTACCCTACTATATCGATAAAAAGCTTCAATATTTTTCAATATGGTTGTAACGATAATGATTGTATTTAGCATTTTTTATCACATGTTACTAACCTAATATTTCTCATGATGATTGCAATATTTTTAATATATTCCACATGATTTAAATGACTATTATTATATTTTAGATTCAAATCGCTTCACATTTTAAAATGATGTTGGATAGTCTCAATGACATATTTACGACTATAAGAGTAAGGAACATTAAATAGTTATTTCCATGGACAAAATGGTAGAATTTATTAATTATACCAAATAAATCTAGGACAAAGAACCAATAAAAATTAAATAAAAAGGAAAAATGAGGAGCATATGAAGTCCTCTTTATTTCCTCCTAATGCTCTAATGCATAAAAAATAACCCATAACTCTTGTTCTCTACTAATAAAGAAAGAGAAAGATAATTTCATTCCTCCATACATGTTAAAACAAGGAATATTTCATCTTTATGCTCCAAAGAAGAATAATAAATAAAATCTCAACAAGCCCAATGCCACCTTATTTGAAGACACTTATTCCACATGGGTTCCAAAACAAAATAAAAATATTTAAAAGATAATTGATTGCTCTACATTTATAAACTCATTTAATTTAATTAAATTAATCACATTGAATCCCATTGATCCCTAAAATCTTATAATAAACTCCTATCCATTCATTTGTTCTAGATAATCCCAACCCTCCACATTAAACATGTGATATATTACACATGTGTGATAGGAAACTTGTCATGTCTCTCTTCCCCATGTGATCTCTCTCAGATTTGAGAAAAGTCACATGTCTCCATAACTTATCCCCATGTGATCTCTAACATATGTGAGAGGAGTAAACTATTATATTCCACTTCCTTGTGTGTTGTCACACATGTTGAAGAGTAAAATTGTCACAATACCTCTTCTCTATGTGTTCTCAAGCATGTGAAAGAGTACACTTATCAAAATATCTCTTTCCTATGTGTCTCCACACATGTGTGAGAGGACACTTACCATGAGCTCTCTTCCCCATAGTCTTTCTCAGACATGTACAAGATGACTCAATATCATCCCTTAGATCTAATCAAACCAATATTAGTCATTCAAATCTCTTTTATCCTCTTCCTCTATAAGTGCACCAATCACATGGTTCAATTTGGCGGCTTTTCATTCACCCTAATATCTCAAACATTCCTAGCCTTTGATCATCAAATCAAATCCTAACCTTGATCCTCCATCCTCAAATTCTATAAATGAAACCATCCTCAATCCATTTAAATAAAACCACTCCATTCCAAAGTCATGTTTTCAAACTCAGGAGAAACCATATACCATCAACTTATCTAAGAGCGCATCAACATAATCCTTGGGAAATCATTGAAGATTTCTCAAGTTTTTAGGTGCTTCATCCTCTTTATCAAGATCAAACAAAGATATATATAGATGCAAGCTATAAAGGTTCCTATTTGTTTCATTTTAATCTTGTTTCTCATATATGCACAAACTAAAACAACAGACATATCACTTTTAACATGGATATAAAGTATTTATGAGAGCACAACTTAAAATGGAATATTAAAATAATAATTGCATAAACCCCTTGAAATTATAATAAGACTTGTGACCTACACACTTGTTGTACTATCACACTTATGTGGACTACATGATTCTTTCTACGTGTGTAGGTTGCAAAAGTATCTTCCTAACCTAAATCATGTGATTAACTAATGTTTCTTGCAAATGGATGTAGATATCAAGTTTTAGGTAGAACCAACACAATATTGGATTGGCACATAGTTTGGCTTTGAAACTATAGCATTGTACTCAAGTTAGGGTGCTATAGGACTATATAATAGGGCTAATTTGGAAAAAATGTGAATAAACCCAAAAAATGTAATTCTATACCCATTGTTACTTTTAAATTCCAACTTTAAGAGGGAACTCCTTAAGAGGGGGACAAATGTAATGCCCTGATTTTTTCCATATTTTATTTTTATCTAAACTAGTATTAGGATATAATTCTTAGAGCCTTGTGAATTATGACCTTAAATACCATAAATTGAATTAATTTTTAATTTTATGGCCAATGGATTATGATAAATTCTTGTATTAATTATATCACATTTTATAAATATATATTATAGCATAAATAATTTAGAGTAGGCATGATGTTGATTAAGGTTTTGATTCTAAAATTGCTTAGTATAACTTTAAATCATTATTGTTAGACTAACCCATATGCAAGGTAAGAAACACTCATGATAATAGTACTAAAAACAAGAATAGTAAGAACCAAAATTTAATTCAAGATCCCATACCAATGAACTTAGATTATTTTTTAAGTTAATGTTTAGACTTTTATAAATTTAAAATTTGATTAGATTTGTGTCATCCGTTGGAGGGATTAATAGTTGTTTTTTTAATTATTTAATTATGATTTTGTAATGCTAGTTGCATATTTGTGAAGAGAATTCTTATCACTAGTGACCTAAGATTCCAATGAAATGCCATTGTGTTCATGTGTGTGTAGTGTCTAATGTCACATAGTCAAAGAATTGAATTAGATCCTTCATATTGTTTCTCAATTTAGGACTAAGATAAGATATCAATCATTAATACATAAATTAAAAGTTTAGGGAACCCATCAAAGCCTCATTATTAAGGAGTAAACCCTATGTCATGTTTAAGTTTGAAGAGCTTCTTCATGAGCTTATTTCTTAGAATACATTAGACTCCTTGTATATTTATTCCCTTAGAAAAATGTTGGTTGAGCCCCTAATACTACTCAAGTTTCAATTAATATTCTTTTGTTTACTTGTTTAGCAACAAATTGGAAGATGGTATGCCCCTATGATATTTTATATTTTATAAGTTCTCTTTTGATGTTTTTTGTGATTATGTAGTATAAATTTGATAAAGAGATTGGTGGTCATTGATCTTGTTTTGATCCAATGGCTTGAATATTTGTAATCATTATCAAAAGGATATTAATATCCCTATAGTGAATTAGTCCTCTAATATTCACTTCATCGTATAGTTCGCATTAATCTTGAGCAACCCCATGGAATTTTTCAAGGCCCTCATGCACCATTTGATGAACTCCAACTTTATTTTCTCAAGTATGTATATGTTAGCAATGATTATATCTAATTACCACATTACATACTCTTGGAACCCACAAGGATTGTTTGGGATTTTTCCTCCATGTGATGCACCAATTATTTGTTGAAAACATGATCTAATGTTATGTGTACTCATATAAGGCTCCATAGAGAATGTCAAAATAACATTGTTTTATTGGTTGATAGTATTACATATCAGCTACAATTGGTCCTCTATCTTATGCCTTATTGAGTTACCATGCCTAATGGGTGATGATGTTGAAGATAAATATTATAACCTATTTTACTCTATAGGTGTTATCAAAGCTTCCAAGCTCTTATAGATGCACCATTGGCTAGTTCATAGCCATGAATTTTTGTGGTGGGGCCCCTTCCATATAGAATTGTAGGAAAAGTTCTATTGGTTATTGTTACAAAGTAAAATTGATTATTAATCCTTGATCATTAAATCAAGTATATGGCCTACATAAATTTATTTGAAAGTATTGGTCAAAATCTTTTCATGGTCGAACATATGAGATTTTTTTCTTGAAGGAAAAGTGATTTCCTTAAAATCATGACTAAAAATATCTAGAATTGAGACATATAGTTTGAAGAATATCACTTGCTTAAGGGGCTCTCTTTGTGTCAAATCAAGATTGCATCAACCATTCATCTCACCTCCCATAAAATCCCCTTGGTTTTACAATTAAATTCAATTTTCCCTAACTTGATCATGAACACTTAATCATAACCATCTACCACTATAGACGATTAATAAATAGTATGAGTTTAAAAAAACGCTAAAACTACCCATGTGCTCTTCAGCTCAACCGTCTACTCTCACTAAATAGGACTAGAATGTTACTCACACATGCTAAAGTTTACTCATAAAATTTGATGACTTGTACAATTTCACATTCCAATTGGATATGCCCTTAAATAAATAGGAAAATGAATATCACTATATCAAGCATTAATCTTTCTAATGTAAGTCAATTGTTATTTTGTGCTAGACTGTACCTTGAAGTGTTAGCTTGATAATGGATGGCAATTGATAGAATAAAGTTGAGTTTTCATTGATTTATGATGTGATTGAATGATGCATATGCAAATTAGGAGAAAAATGTTTTCAATGCTTTATCAAAACATTCTTTTTATAGTGATACTCTCCATAATGTACAAATGTCTCATAATGATATTTTTAAATACACATCCTAGATATATGAAATTAAAATTTTGGCACTTCTCTAAGTGAGTAATGGTTAGATTTGAAGAATGTCAAAATTTGAAATGTGAAATTTAGAATTTTAAAATAAAATGACAAATTGCAAGTTTAAACTGTTATTGAAGTTGAATAAGCTATTCAAATCAGGAACAAGATTCTAAACAGAAAAATAAGACATATCACTTTAATAAACTAAATTTTAGATTAATAAATACATCAAAATAATCAAATCATATACTAAAATAATATATTGAAATCATCAAATCCAAAATAATATAACACTAAAATAAATATCAATCTAAATTTATATACTTTAAACATTTAAAAAATAATAATAGGATGAACTTGGATCTTTGCTAATAGATACTGATCTAATTGTGTTAAAGGTTTTTTGTTTTTCCATTTAAAATTCTGGGTTTACTCCTTTGCATGCACGTCTACCAGGGCAGTTGCAGCTACAAGATATGACAAAATTCCTCTTTCCTTTTTATACTGTGATGGATGTCGACGCCCAATTCCAAAGCTCTGATTTTGGTAAAGGCAGATAGGACGCTGGCGAAGATTGCAATGTTTACCTTTACACCTGCCAATTAAATTTGATTGAAGTTTCTAAATCCTATTCAACAAATGCATTTTGTGCATATCCTGCAAGCATAGCATTCCATAAGACCATATTTCTTTGAGGCATCCTGTTCAATAGTTCACGTGCCTTTTCTATGCTTCCACGTTTTGCATACATGTTTACCAATTCAGTATGGTTCGATGGATGCTCATACGCTGTTCTGAAGCTCCCATTGTCCCCATTGCAGCAACCATTTGCATAAACAGATGCAAATGAAGCGCCCTTCTGCAGAATAAATATGTACGTCTCAAAATCTCCATGGAAGCCCTGTTCCGAGTGGCTAGATTTTTCTGCCATGGTCGAGAAGCGTAGAGATGTTTGCAAAATAAAGATGAAATACAATAAAGTTGAATATCAAATGCTTACAGGCATCAACCGTACTTTCAAGCGGGAACAGTTTGAATTTCGAATAATTAACGGCGAAGACTGTCTAAACAGAAGTGGACGGTGAAAGGAACGGGGCCCCACCAGCCACCTAACCGGTCAACGCTTAGAGTGTGCTTGTTAAGCCAAGCCCTGTATTTGTAATCGCCTGCATAAATACTACATAAATTTTATGAGAAACAAATAGAGGTGTATTTTACAAGCGCATCTGCCTTTGTCCCTAGAAATCCATCAATAAGTTAAGTAGCAGCGATAACAGACTGAAGAACATACCACAAAGTCTTCGATACAGAAACTCTTCGAAACAAAAACCGAAGCTTCTTGCTGCTCAGAAATGGGGGAAGATAGAAATGTATTAATAGAAATAAATGAATATGAGCATGGTTAAACCTTACGCATAACTTCAGACTCATTAAATCAGCCCTTACACAAACACAACAATGGATTGATGTGTCAGACGATGTATTTAGCAAATGTTACAGAAAATGCACCTTAAAGGTTTTATGTGAATATCTCATCCTTTACTACGCCACCATCTGACGTTGTATGAGCCGTTACATATAAATGGCGAATATTATTAATATCTATAGCGAATATTATTATTAATATTAATATCTACTATCAATTTTTTTTTAAAAGGGTTAATGTCTACGGAGAAACATTCTTCCCTCTACAACTGAATACACCTCTCGGCGTAAATATATATGAATCCTTGATAGTCATTCTTCAACTCATAGGACTTCCCTAACAATAAATGTTTCCAAGTTTTTAAAGCATGTACAATGGTTGCTAACTCTATATCATAAGGCACATAGTTCATTTCATGAATCTTCAACTTCCTAGATTTGTAAGCTACTACTTTTCCATCTTGCATGAGTACTCCCTAGACCTTCAATATAAGCATCTATAACAACTAAAAAATTTCTATTAGAATTACAATCTTTTAGGATAGGAGTTGTAGTTAATTTTTCCTTCAAAACTTAGAACACCTTGTCACACTGCTTAGTCCATAAGATTTCTTTTTGTAGAACAGTGATAGGATTTAGGATTCAAGAAAACCAAGCTTCTATGAATCTCCTATAATATCCTACTAACCCCTTAAAGCCTCTCACTTTTGAAGCACTTGGGAATTGGTCATTCCATTATAGCTTTTACCTTATCAAGATCAATTGAAATTCCTTCATCAAATATGATATGTCCAAGAGAACAAATTTTATTTTTGAAGAACTTGTACTTTGACAATTTCTCATATAGTTTGTTTTATCTCAACCTTTACAAAATTAGTTTAAGGTGCACTAAATGTTCCTCTTCATTTTTAGAATAAATTAAAATATCATCCAAGAATAGTAAGATAAATTTGTCTAAGTAATCATGGAAAACATTGTTCATTAGGTTCATAAAGACAACATAAGAATTAGTCACACCAAAAAGTATAATTATAAACTCACAATGCCCATATCTTATTCTAAATTTTTTTGGAATATTTTCCTCCTTTATTCTAATTTGATGATACCCTAATTGAAATTCAACTTTGGAAAACATAGTTGCTCCCTTCATTTGGTCAAAGAGATCTTCAATGTGAGGTAAATGGTACCTCTTCTTTATTTTGACCTTATTAAACATTATATAATCTATGCACAAACTTAAGAATTCATCCTTCTTTTAACAAAAATGAATAGCACTCCCTAAGGGGATACACTTAGTCTCATTTCTAGTAGCTCCTCTAGTTGTATCTTGAGCTCTAGTAATTTAGTTGTGTTCATTCAGTAAGGTGCCTTTGACATGGGTTCAACTCCAAGTATTATATCAATGGAAAAATCAATTTTCTTTAAGGGAGCAAGCCCCAAAATTCCTTTAGAAATACATATTTAAAATTCCTAAAGAAAGGGGGAATTTTTGAAGGTTGGGGTGTTTTCCTCCTTTTCATCTAACTTGACCATGAATATTTGAGCTTCTTTTCTCCTAAATCTTTCTTTAGTTGCATGGATTATATGGTTTCCACATTTATAGGCCTATAGTTTCCTTGAAGTTTGACCTTTTTCCCTTCATCATCTAAACATTATAATAATTTACTATAACAATATACATTATCTTAATGTTACATCAACCAACTCATCCTAATGATCACATCATATGATTATAGCGATGTCACGTAAAGGTCTACCCTTGTTTCAAGTTTGGTAAATTATACTTTGGAATTTAATAGATATTTGGTCACCTCCTTAAATACCTTACCCCTATACTAGACCATCCCTAGGGAGAATGATCCTCTGGCCCCTCATGCTTTTGCTCATGTTGGTACTAAAACCACTGTTCCCCAGTCCCTTTCTTACCGGAATATCCTTGTGGGTTCTGTTCTGCCTTCTTGTCCTAATCCCCAGCCTTTGCCTGGTTACCCTACCCCGGGTTCTGCTCCGCCATCTTGTCTTAATCCCCAGCCTTCACTAGGTTTCCCTACCCCAGGTTTGGTTTTTGGGTTTAAAGGAACCTCGATTACTAAGTTGGTTTCGTACTCTGGGAATTCTCTGGAAATTCATTCTGAAAAACCTATGGCCAGTAAAGAGTCAGCCTCTAGTGCCCCTGTGTTTGGTAGATTTGTGAATGCCCCTAAAAGATCCCCAAATTAGGACGAAATTAATTATGCCCCGAATAACTTTAGGCCTGATGACATAATGGGTATGGCGGAAAAAAGTGTTGATGGCCTTTTCACTATTCTTAAGTGGGCCCAGAAGGAAGTTTGTGATTTGAGTGGTCGTAATAGAGATCTAAGCAATAGAGTCATGGAGTTGGAGCAGAAGATTAGCTGGAGCCGTAATGAGAATGATGGATAGGACACCCCCCTTATCGGAGAAAAGACAACAATTGCGGGAGGAAAGATTGACTAGGCTGGAGAGTAATATGTCCAAGATTGGCCAAAATATCAGGGCCACTGTGGTGCAAAATCATAAAATTGCCAGGCACAACGCCATTATCATTAACGCTATGGTGGAAAAGTTAGAAAAAAATCAAAAGGGCTCATTGGTCGTGGACTTGGATGCGGACAGAGGTTGTAGCAGAGCTGGTGTTGAAGGGATTTCAACTTGCACCCGGGCTAACACGAAGAGGAAGGCCCTTGCTTCTCCACATATGGTTCAAATCCTCAAGCAGCGATTACAGGATATGAGTGAAGTTGATAAGGAAGCTGAGGAGCTGATGAACATCTTGGAGTAGTGTTGTGGTGGTCGTCTCTGGCTTTTTGGTGATCCTTTTTTGGACCCTGTTGTCTCTTCTTTGCTGTCGTTTCCTTTTTGGGACAGCTGTCGGTTTTTATTGGACTTTTTATGCTCTATCTCTGTATGTTTAAACTTTGTGGTTTCAGGTCCCTGTAAAACCTGTTTTTTCCTTTTCAAAAACTTATAGTGACATTTTTTTTACAAATTCTAGAGAAATGAAGCATTTAGATGACTTGGTTCTAGCTAATATTGAAATAGGTTGCCTTGAAAGTGTACCTATAGTTTTTATGGGCATATTCTAAAATTGAGTCTGTCAGTTTCTCATTGTAGCATGAATCCTTTATGGAGGTTCCCATTGAGATTGGTTTGATCTAATTTTTCCTTGCATTCTTGGGCATTCCCTAGTGAAATGGTTTCTCTTACACACAAAAAAACCACTTGGTGGTCCTCGTTGCATTGGATTCTAGGAGGATTGTTCCTTCATTAAATCTTGTTTGGTGCATTGGCTTGTTGAAATTCCTTTGGTCATTCTTGTTAAATTTTCCCCTATTATTGTTCCCATTCTAGTCATTCCTTGGGTTCTAATTTGATAGTGAACTCCTTTTTTCATGAATTAGTTCTCTTTTTTTTGTAGTTTTGATTTCCCCTAAATCCATGTTTTCTTTTGAAATATTGGCTCTTGTTGTTGAATTTTTTCCTCGTTGTTTCTAGGGATTGTAACTTATTTCTTGTTTCAAAGACTTTTCAAGTACCTTACTCATGTTCTCTAGCCCATGCATATCAACTTCTATGCCAATATTTTTATTTAGCTTCAATATATATTTTTTGGTTTGGCTCTTTTCATCCCTTTGGTACATTGGCACTTACTTTAGCAACTTAATAAACCTATCCCAATACTATTGAATTATTAAGAACCCTTTGTGGATTTTATTAAATTTTGCAATCTTTTCATCAAAAAATAGTTGTGGCAGCCACCTTTTATAAAAATAATCGACACATTGCTCTCATGTTATAGTTTCCTTAGTGTATATGTTTTATTCTTTGGTGCTACTCCACCAACTAGTGGCTTCCCCAATGCGATAGTAGGAACCCCATTATGCTTTGGTCATTTCATTATAGTCACTCAATTCAAAGTATTTCTCCATTTAATTTAGCCAACTTTTTTGCCCCTTCTCCCAATTGCTTTCCATCAAATTTAGGTGGAGTAATGTTCTTTAATTTAGAGGATTCCTTCCTAGGTGCAAAAATATCCACGTTTTCATGTGGGTTGATCTCTTCAAAAGGATTCTTGAATTTAGGTTCCAATATGTTTTCAATTTTGTCTTTCCTTGTTCTAAGTTATTGCATTGTTTGTTCCAAGGAGTTTATCTTATCCCTTTCCTTAGTTAGTAGATTTATTATTGCCTCTATTCTTGCCTTATTATTCCCTTGTGACATTTTTTGTTTCTTGTTGTTCTTTCTCTTCCTTCATGTAATACAAACATGAGTTGCTCTTATTTTTCCATTTTATAATTCCTATAATCATAATTTCCCAATTAATATTGGTTCATAGTTTAATCAAAATAATTTTATTTTTTTAAAATTATTTTCATTCTTGATTACTTTTAACTTGCACAATTCATAGTAGTCTCAAGGACTATCTTTCGAACCCCATTATGATATCATATGTAAGGACCCAACCATTATACCCAAATTTACCACTAATTTTTTTATTTGTTTATTTTACTCAAGTTGTTCAGTGTTCATTCATTTGTATACTCAAGTACTTCTATTCGTATCAAAAGGCATGCATTCATTCAAGACAAGCATCTATCCATACAAGACAAGTATTCCTCTATCCATCTAGGATAAGCATATGTCCACATAGGATAGTTAATTTCTCTAGCTAGATTCTTAGACTTCTTAGGATTGTTTGGGTCTTGAGTCACTCATTGAAGACCACACTTTGCTATAGGGAATGTGTTGAGGTTGTCGACTTTCAAGGGTATATTTAAATATATAAATATATATTTGTATATGTAAATATATATATGTATGTATATATACATTCATAAAATGTAGGCTTGCGTCCAACCTCAAAACTTGGCTTAAAGCCTCAAGGAGTCAAATAATCCTTACAATATTCTTTCGAGTATACAATGACTATGTTTTTTCTTGTAATTTTATCTTAAGGATTTCACCCTTAGTTGTAGTTGAATGATTTTCCTGAGTGATTAACCCAATATTAATTTTGGATTTGATATTATCTTTCTTGGATGCTTCCCAACATTGTACCTAAACACCTACATGTTGGGAACCTCCTTCATTCACTAGACTAGCTACATACATTGCTTCTAATTCAAATCAAGGTGTAATATTCTATGTAGTTTTATTTTCCAAAATATATTTTATGTGAGTACAATCCATTTTTAGGGCTCCTTTTCCCCAACCAATTCCTCTTTCATCACTTCCCATGAAGAGAAGCATATTGCTACTAGATTCCTTCGATGTGGTTAAGGACTCCCTCGAAAACCTGGACCATTCAACTGAACTTTCTAGTAACTTCTCATCTTTTCATTTGAATGGTATCATGGAAACATTACCCTGGGAACAAAGGCTCCTAACTGATAAGGAATGGGAATCTAGTATAGAGACGGATATCCAAGAAGAGATTGATAAAGAAGCGTTCTTATCAAAGAAAAATAAAAATAAAAACAAACAATGGAAGACTCCAAGTGGTATTTCTACCAGATCAAAAGCAAAGGTAGACTATGGAGCATCAAAGAACTCTCGAGGGAACAAATCTATTAAATGGACAAGAGAGCATAATAGTTTTTAGGATATTGTAGATGGGTCTTAGAAAGCCATCCTAGAATGCCTCAAATCCCCCGATATTCTTCTTATTCAAGAGATGAAAATGTCAAAGGAAAAAGTAGAAAAGGTGAAACTATTTCAGCACTGTAG
>VDFB02385577.1:0-13334 GCA_007258455.2 Sequoia sempervirens
GGTGTCTCTCCTGCATCAATACGGCACCAATGCCCTCTCCTGAGGCATCACAATACAAATCAAAAGACTTCGTAAAGTCTGGCAGTGCTAGAACTGGACACGAAGTCATAATCACCTTGAATCTGTCAAAACACTCCTGAGCCTGCGGTGACCAAGCAAATGCCCCTTTCCTTGTCAGATCAGTAAGGGGTGCGGTGTGTCGTGAGAACCCACTGACAAATCGTCTGTAAAAAGCACACAACCCAATGAATCCTCTGAGCTGGGTAAGGTTCTCTGGTATTGGCCACTCTACTATAGCTCGGACCTTCTCAGGGACCATACTAACTCCCTTGGCACTGATGATGTGCCCAAGATACAACAACTCAGCCATGCCTAGCTCACACTTGGACTCCTTGGCATACAAGGACTCCTCAGCCAAAATACCTAGAACTGTATCCAAGTGAAGCCAAATGCTCCTCCCATGACCTATTGTACACTAGAATGTCATCGAAGAAGACCAACACATATCTTCGCAGCTGAGAACTGAAAACTCTGTTCATCGTTGCCTGAAAGGTAGCAGGGGCGTTGGTTAGACCGAAAGGCATAACCAAGAACTCGAAGTGACCGCAATAGCACCTGAAAGTGGTTTTCTCTATGTCCTGCTCCCTCATCCGAATCTGATGGTACCCAAACCTCAAGTCAATCTTTGTGAAGAAGATAGCACCATGCAACTCATCAATCAACTCATCGATGCGGGGTATAGGGTACCTATTTTAAATTGTTCTCTTATTAAGCTGGCGGTAATCTATACACATCCGTAGTGACCCATCCTTTTTATTCACCAATACAATCGATGAAGCAAAAGGTGACTTGCTAGGTCTGATATGCCCCATAGCCAACAACTCACTAATTGTTTTCTCTATCTCATCCTTGAGGCATTTCAGATGTCTGTATGGTGTGATCATAATGGGCTTTGCGCCGTCCTCCAACTCGATAATGTGCTTGATGCCCCTGTCTGGTGGTCTACCAGGTGGAATGTCACTAAACACTTTAAATTGTTTAGTTCTCAGTTCCTGAATGTCAGGATGATACTCAACCTTCTGATGCTCCTGTGGTGCTGGTAACAACATACACTTTGCAGCCCAATCCACCATATCATCACGAATGAGCCTCTCCATCCGTCTGAAAAATACCACTCTCAAATTACTTTCTTTGATGGCTTTTATGACATGTGGTTTTCTGTTTACCTTGAACTTCATCTCCATGTCTCAAAGATTGAGTGTGAACTCACCCAAATCGTGAAGCTATGCCATCCCAAGTACCACATCAGTATCTCCCATATTCACAACATAGAATTCAGCCTTGAAGTCATAGTTGTTAAGCCGCATCGGAAGATCTGTTATTCTCCTATCACATTTGAGGGTGTACCCATCAGCCACCTTGACTCAAATACCCTCAAACTCTTCAGTCTGTATGCCTTGTCTCTCTACCAACCGTGCATCTATAAAATTATGAGTGGCACCAGTGTCAAGTAGAGTAATCACTTTCTGACCTGCTAGGAGCGCACGTAGCCTAAAAGACCCATCTCTCTGAAGACTAGTCAAGTGTGTCTTCTGTAACTTCTTTCCTCGCTTATTTTCACTATCATTTTCAGACCTTTCATCATCTGAATGCTCTGACTCAGCTTGCTGGTCTGACAGATCAGATTGCTCTTCACTCTCATAAAACCACTTCATCTGGTTACTTTTGGCTTTAGGACGAAGAGGGCATACATGTTTTTCATCATAAGGTGCCTTGCACCAAAAACATAACTTTTTCTTGCGTAAATCATTCAATGTTTCCCTGTCAAATGGTGGTGCATTCCGTCTTTTAGGATCAGGTGGATCCTTCTATTAGTCGTATATCTTTACTTTGTTGTCAGCCGTAGTCGGCCGTGGTCGTAGTCGGCCAATTGTTAATAAAACTATAGATTAGTAAAGAATAATAATGTCATGTACTTTCGGGAAATCATGTTCGGATTAATGTTAATGTTAATGTTGTTACAAAGCGTCGTGTCGGTTGGTTATCAAACCATCGCCGAAGGTTATATGTAGCCTGTTGGATAGTCGGGAGAGAGTTATGAGTGATGTGTTATGAGTTATGTGCCAATGGTTATATTGTTAAGCACTGCTGATACTCTTTGATTGTACATGATATTCCTGATGATGAATAAAGTTTCTGGTGTTCAAATATAATATCTTTCAGTTTACTGTTTTATCCTATATTCTGCACATGACTAGTTTGCCAGTAGTACGTAAGATTTGAATCCCATTCCGTAGGCAAACATTTGGCGCTGTTGCCTGAACGGACTAGGGCATCATCTGCCATGGCAGCGTAATGGGTCAACCAGCGGAAGAACCTGTAAATGCTAATGAGGAACGAGAAGACTCATTGAAAGAATATCTGGTAAATTTGTGGAAAATATCGCTACGTGACCATGTGCGTAGGGAATCCCTCATTCGGGATATCCCTGAGGAAGTCATCTGGGATCGGCTGGAAGTGAACGACGAGGTGAACCACCTCTTGAATCGCATGCTCAGTTTACTGGCCCGCCATTTCATTATCTTGCAAGACTTGCAAGAAGAAGAAGATTGCGAGCGCCGACGGCAGCAAATTGTACAACATTGTGAAGACAGAACCAAACGTGAGGAGGAAGAACGAGATGCTAGCTGGTGCCGTACTTCCGGCAACCAGCAATGATTGCTTGAACAACTAAATGCCCGTACGGCCGAACAAAGACAAGCATAGAGTACCTGACGGGCACGGGACTTCGGAAGAGCAAGTTCGGCGATCACTCAGGCTGCAAGAGAAAGAAAATTGGCGAAGACGACTAAGGCAAGCCGGTAAGGAATTGGATGAAGACTTAATTGAAATAAATTAGAGCATAAAAAGAACATATGAAAACCTGACAAGAATAGACACATCCATTGAACGAGCGCACCACAGTTTGTTAGAAGGAAGGGACGAAGACCCCTTCAACACTCCACACGCAGGAAAATATAACCTTTATGCAAATGAAGATGATTTGAATAGCAGCATCAGACGATTTCGAGAGTTGTCCCTCTCGGACGGTAACAACGAAGTTAAGGAGGAAGACCGAGCTTAGAACACAGGCGAGAGAGAGCATGTCAGAGATCCGAGGAGACCAGCGGTGTTGGACGGCGGAGGGGGCGTGGGAGTGACTTATGCGATGGCCAAAGATACAAGTGGCCTGAGGACGTGAGAATCACTAGTCCCTGTCGGGTCCAAAACACAAGGAGGTCAACCGATAAAGATGGCTCATCCGGATCGGCAAAAGTTGCCGAAATTCATGGGGAATGGCTCTGAGGATCCCGTACGGCACTGCAAGACATGCGAGACTATCTGGATAGCCAGCGGGCAGGATGACCCCGACCAATGGCTGAAGGAATTTCCGGCAACACTCAGAGACAGTGCCATCGACTGGTACTCTGAATTAGACCAAGCACAGAGAGCCACATGGAGGGTTTTGAAGCAAAATTTCCAAGAGGAGTTCAAACTTCTGCGGGACGATAGTGAGATTGTCACAGAAATATATCATACTAAACAAGGGAAGCACGAGAATGTGCGGACCTACAACAGAAAGTTGAAAGACTTGATAGGAAAACTTGAGGCACAGCCGGCAGATGGTTTAAAGAAAAGCTGGTTCATTGAAGGACTGATCCCCTCGCTTCGGCGAAAAATGAAAGTAGTACCGCCATCCTCGTACACCGAAGCATACAATCGGGCGATGGATATTGAAAGTGAAAATAGGACTTCCTCGAAGGGGAAGAAGAGGGATGACGACGAGAGTGCCGAGGACAGTGACGATGAATCAACAACCGTACAAACCTTCCCGTGGAATGTAATCGATAATGGAAAAGCTGAAGACCAACAAAGGAAGTCAAAGCCAATGAATTGGGTGTCTGAGGGCTGTAAAAAGCGGAAGGAGCCACACAAAAGGCGGTTGTAAAAAGTTATTACGCTGACATGTCCGGTTATGGGACGCCGTCAAGGTACCCTTCTAACAAACAAAGTTCGCAAGTATTCTTCGCCAGGCAAACGATCCCAACCCCTCAATATACGCCACAAAGCCCACGGGGAAACAACAATACATCCAGAGCTACATAATGATCGTGAGAAATCGCTTAGAAGTAAGAATTGATCTGATATAAAGGATGGCTGATAGTCAATGTCAGACACTACCGCAATGAATAGAGGTCACTTTGCCGGGGATTGTGAGCTGACCAAGGCAGCGGGGAAAACTGTGCAAGTGGTGTGGACCGGGTGATCATGAAGACACCGACTGTCCGAAGCAGAAAGGAAGTATCAATATGCTGGAGGTAGCCGATGAAGAAGTCCTGGCGATTACAAGGGCGCAGTGAAAAAGGGAAAATTATCCAGACCCTCGTACGGAGAAGGAAAAATTTCGGGAGGCCAAGACCAAAATAGAAGAGGCAATGGCGAATGAATGCAGGAATTCTAAAGCTACCAATACGTTGCTACAGTCGGAGTCGGAAAAGAATATCGTACGGCAGGTGCTTCACACAACCGTACCCATTAAAGTAACTGATCTTTTGCAAACAATGCCTTATCTCAAAGTAGCACTTACAAATGCTATTGAAGAAAATCTTCCGAAGAATTCACCAGAACGTACGCCAAAAGTGGTAGCCGAGACTGCAGACCCCATGCTACTTGCAGTAAGCATCGGGAGGAAACCAGCCGTCGTCGAGATGCAAATCTTGGGCATGAAATTATCTAACACTATCGTCGATGGTGGTTCAGGAGTAAACGTACTGCCAGAAGAGACCTGGAAGTGTCTGGGTAAGCCGACTCTTTGGCCCCCGACATTCCACCTCGTGGGAGCAGATCAACATGGCATCAGACCGTTGGGTACACTGATGGAACAAAAGGTCTTGATCGGCACGCAGCTGTTTCTGCTAAATTTTGTGGTCATCCCACTGGAGAAAAAGGCGTACGATGCACTCTTGGGACGGGGATGGTTGATAGCTGCCAAGTCAACCCACAACTGGAAGCGGAATACACTTTCAATAGAAAATCGGGGGAGGAAATATACCATTGATCTGAAGAACCAGGCCGTCAGTGAGGATTTAGCATCCTCGGCATCTGAATCCGGAGGAGACTCAGATGATGATGAGAGGAAGTTAATGGAACCAGACGAAGAAGGGGTACTAGAGATTGGCAGTTGCTCGGAAGATGAGACCAGTTCACTGAGCGGACTATTTCACTGGCAGATGGAGGATTATGAAGTCTTCCACCCGGATTGCAACATGCTGCAGGTCAAGGAGGGAGAAGCAGAACAAGACAAGGGCTCGACCAGTGAAACATTTCCACCTAAGTACGGAGAATATAAAGAAGGCATGGCAGAATTGGATGTGACGCCAGCACACAAGTTTGAAGAGGACAAAATCATTAGGTACGAGGAACCAACGCTGGAAAAGGTGAACCTTGGGGAATCAGCCAAACCTAAGGAGATTTTGGTGGGTGATGATTGGGACCCTGTCCTGAAAGTGGCAACGTTCAGAATTTTCATGAAATATAAAAATGCTTTCGCCTGGACGTACAAAGATTTAAAAGGCGTACCACCGGAGTTATGCGTGCACAGGATCCCTCTCGTACCGGGAGCCCAGCCCGTACGAAAGCGACCGTACAGAATGAACAAAAACTATGCCGCTAAAGTAGAGGAGGAGATTGAGAAGATGCTGGAAGCCGGCATCATTTTCAAGGTGGAGGTCAACAAGTGGGTATCACCGATCGTCATATCCTTGAAGAAAGAGAAGGAGCAAATTAGAATCTGTGTTGACTTTCGTAGTCTGAATGCAGTGACTATCAAGGATCCATTTCCTATTCCCTTCACCGACTCAATTCTGGAAGAAGTTGCCGGGCATGAAATGTACTCCTTTCTAGACAGCTTCTCGGGTTACAATCAGATCAGTATCGCGGAGGAAGACAAATTAAAGACTACGTTCGTGGTCGAGGATGGGGTGTACGCATACAACCGAAAGTCGTTTGGATTATGCAATGCACCAACTACATTCCAGAGGATAATACTCCACATCTTTGATAAAATGTCGGTAGGTAATTTCAAAGCCTTCCTCGATGACTGGTCAATTTATAGTGATAAGGAAAAACATTTGAAAGCCTTAGGCGAGTGCATGGAACGGTGTAGAGCGGCCCGCCTTGCCTTGAATCCGAAGAAATGCAGATTTATGGTGCCGCAAGGGAAGTTGCTCGGACACATTGTGTGCAAAGCTGGGTTGAAAACGGATCCCGACAAGGTGCGAGTCATCATGCAGATGGAGGCTTCGGAGAACGTCACTGGTGTAAAGTCCTTCCTCGGGCATGTGGGATACTATCGGAGATTCATTAAAAACTTTTCCCAAGTGTCGTACCCTCTCGACCTACTGACGAGGAAAGGCCAACCATTTACATGGGCCGAAGAACAGGAGAAGGCATTCCAGGAACTGAAGGATCGATTGATCAGCTCACCCATATTGATGTATCCGGACTGGGCTAAGGAATTCCACGTACATGTAGACGCCTCTAATTTTGCCATCGGAGCAACCCTAGCACAAGTGGGAGCTCACGGGTTGGATCACCCAGTATTCTTCGCCAGCCGGCTACTTTCAAAGGCAGAAAGGAATTACAGTACGACCGAGCGTGAGGCACTAGGAATGGTTTACTCCGTGCAAAAGTTCAAGGATTACCTCCTAGCCACGCCGTTCACTTTCTATGTGGATCACCAAGCTTTGATGTACCTGGTAAACAAGCCGATTATCCAAGGACGGGTGAGTAGATGGTTACTTTTGTTGCAAGAATTTACGTTCACCATCATCGTACGACCGGGAAAGAGCCATGTTATTGCCGATCAATTATCCAGAATCCGGTCGGGCGAACCTGCTGAGGGAGGGGTGAATGAAGACTTTCCGGATGCACACTTATTCCAAATTGCAATATTGCCATCATGGTACGAGAAGATTGGAGAATATCTGTCCACATCCACGTTCCCGAAGGAAATGCCACCGGCCGAAAGAAGGAAGCTCGTACTGAAAAGTAAGACATTCCAGTTGATCAATGGGTTACTCTACAAGATGGGACCCGACCAGATCCTCCGGAGATGTGTCGTCGAAGAAGAAATACCTGGCGTACTAAAGGAGGCACACGAAGGACTGGCTGGCGGCCATATGGGACCGGATGCTACAGCAAGGAAAATTCTCTTGGCAGGCCTATGGTGGCCAACGATGTACACTGATGCCAAGGAATGGGTGTTAAGCTGCGACACTTGCCAGAGGGTCGGGAAACCATTAAAACGAGACTTCATGCCACTACATCCCTCACAGTCGCAGGAATTGTTCGAACGATGGGGGTTGGATTTCATTGGACCACTAAAGGTGAGTCATCTGCATCGATGCCGATATATTGTGGTTGCTACTGAATACCTGACGAAGTGGGCTGAAGCTCGAGCGTTACCAGACAATACAGCACAAAGTACGGCAAGATTCATCTACGAGCAGATAGTGACATGGTACGGCATCCCCATTCGGATCACGAGTGATCGTGGAGGGCATTTCGTTAATCATGTTATTAAGTTGATGACGACAGAGTTCCGAATTTTTCACAACCTGTCGAGTCCGTACTGCCCGTGAGCTAATGGTTAGGCGGAGTCTACAAATAAGGTGCTCGTATCAGTGATTCACAAATCATGTGGCGTGGAAGAAGCTGACTGGGAAGAAAGGTTACCAGCCGTCCTATGGGAATATCGTACAATGTACAAGGTAACAACGGGCCACACGCCTTTCCAATTGATGTACGGGCAGGAGGTGGTGATGCCGATGGAGTATATGGTACCAAGTCTGAGGATAGCCGTGGAGAATCGGTTGGGCAATACTGAAAGTTTAAAGGAAAGACTAAGCTGGACGAGCGAAGGGTGATGGCACAATGGGCGATGGAGAACATGCAACGGCGACGGAAATATTGGCACGACAAGCACCTCCGGCGAATGAATTTCCGACCGGGACAGTTAGTTCTGAAATATAACGGCCGTAACGAGATCAAGTCAGGGAAGTTTAAAGTTCGTTGGTTGGGACCGTTTCGAGTACGGGAAGTAGGTGACAATGGTTCTATAAAGGTAGAAAATCTAGATGGGTCACTGATAGCGGAGGCAATCAACGGATCGAAGTTAAAACCATATCAGGAGAGAAAGGAGAAGAATACTATCGCCATCAACATGTTGGGCTATGCCACAAAGGAAGATTGGCCTATGCAAAGTGAAGGCCCGAGAGAACAAGACTGGGGATTAGGAGGTCCCGGATATGTAGCAGATGCTGTTTGGGCAGAATCGGGCCGAGATCAAATAATTGAAGAAAGGTTGGTAGAGAAGCGAGTAGAAGGAATTGCAGTACCACGGATACACAAGCACCTAACCAATGCAGTGTTCGGAACCCCTGCCCTTTGGCGTCGATTGGGGGGACATTGGCACTATGTGGCCCCTTATGAAGGAGTAAAACGGGGGTATATAGCCAAGGACTTGGACGCGGAAGCCCAAGCGGAAAAGGAGAAACAAGCAGGCCAAGAACAAGATGAACCACAAAAGGATGACGAGGAGGAATGGACTGATGAGCAATGGGATGCTTACTTCGAGAAGAAGGCCCCCTGCTTAAAGACAGTGTTGAAGACAGAAGATACATTTGTGTTAACGGTGGACGGGTATACAGAAGACCTTCTGAAACAAATGCGTCGAGAAAGAAGAAAAATACCAAGGGTTAGGAAGATCGTAACTCAAGATGGACTCTGGAAAATAATTCCTAACCTAGCGGGACCACTAACAGTACAAGGCGACGATGTTACGTGGTATCAACAGTACGGCGGAAGGTATATCGACGGAAGTTTTCGAGGTATTGGTCCTGCCCCTTTACTTGATAAATGGTTTGATATAGAATATATAGGAACGTGCTGCGAGGAAGAATGTTATAAAAGGCCACCACACACATGTAAATGGTATTACACCTCGGTAAAGTTAGGACCATCATCGAGATCCGCATCCAGGTCAGCATCCGCGCGCGATCAGATCGCTATCCGCGCGCTCGTCAGCATCCATCGATCAGGCCTCATCCATCCGGCATCCGTAATCAGGCGCGCATCACGCATCATCAAACTCAAAGGCACGTCATCGTCGATCGGTCTCGGCATCAAAGATCCGTCATCAAAATCATAAATCCGGCTCAATATCAGCATCAATAAAGAAACAGTCCGTATCAAAATCGGTCATCTGAACCCCAAATCGTACGGCCATTTAAAGAGGAGATAGTTTGGAGACAAGGCGAAATACAACGAAATCACAGAGGGAAGGAAGTGAGCAAAAATCCGTACGGATTTATCAGCAGCAGAGGCGCGTCAAGCACAGGAAAGATCGTACGGCACCCTCATCAGCTTCGAAGTCTTGAGGTCGTACGACATTCAAGGGATTCTCAAACCGTACGGTATTTACAAGTTTTCCAGTATTCATTCTATTGGTCATTGAAGGTCGTACGGCCATTGCAAGTTGGAAATTTTTCCAAGTCCTGCATCGTACGACATTTACAAGCCCCTCAGTTTTCACTCGGTTGGTCACTAGAGGTCGTACGGCCATTACAGACTGGAATTTGTGCCAAGTTCGACATTGTACGACAGCTTGTTGATCTTCTCCAGGTCGTACGACATCATTACATCAGGAGATTTCGTACGGCATCAGTATTTCAGGAGAATCCGTACGGCATCAGCATTTCAGGAGAGTTCGTACGAAATTCACAAAATTTTAGGGTCGTACAGCATTTGCAGTGTTTTCAAACCATACGACAATCACAAAGTTTTCAAATCGTACGGCCTTGGCAGATCATTTGCATTGTACGAATTTCATACCTTTGCCAGATCGTACGAAATTCTAAAGTAGTACAGATTTCCAAGAACCTACACAGCGTACGGCCTTTCCAGCTTTTACTAGATCTCTGCAGTTTTCATCAGTTCGACAGTTTTCATCATTTCGGTATTGATAATTTTGGCAGTTTCGCTCGGTTCGGCAGTTTTGATCATTTCGGTAGTTTTGGTCAGTTCGGCAGTTTTGATAATTTCGGCAGTTTCGCTCGGTTCGGCAGTTTTGATCATTTCGGCAGTTTTGCTCAGTTCGGTAGTTTTGATAGTTTCGGCAGTTTCCACAACTGTCTCGAGATTTATAAAATCGGCTGGAATCGCCGAACTGATAGAAAGATGGACAAGGGCAAAAAGGCTATGCAGCACAAGCCACAAGTAGCCTCGGCTGGAAAAAGGAAGAGGATGGACGCTGATAATGACACGATGACATGGGAGAACCTGACTGGCAACGAGTGCAAATAGTTGTGGCGAAGCACTCCTGACGACCACTCCCTGAAGGTTGCGCTTCGGCACGCTCGAGTAGACAAAGCTGTGCTAGTGCCCTTCTTCAATTCTTGGGAGTTCGAGCCTTGGCTGAAGGCGATGGTGGATAACTATTGCAGGCATACGCACAAGTCAGTAATTGATTACAGAGGTTGCCGAGTGACCATTTCATTTTGGCCGCAGGACTTCGAGCGGGTGTTTGGCGTCCCAGCTTCGGGAATAGGGGTTAACAAACCCAAGAGGATGACACAGGAGCACAAGGAATTGTTGGTCAAACAGGTGTGTCGAAGTGATTTGACAGCGGAGGAGCAGAATACCATATGGTATGTTGGCAACAGAGGTCTCCGGAAAAACTACTTGGCAACAGCGGAATGGAAGTACTTGCTCGACTTAATGAAATGCCGACTCACAGGGGCCAGCTGAGCGTCGGACATTGCTATATGGATGGTCGACTACATGGTCGGACTCCGCGTCGGCCGAGTGTACAACTGGGCGAGGTTACTCACAGAGCGGATGAGAGAGTTCTTATCGCAGAGGCATAAGGCCTTCTACATGACCCAGCATGCTATAGCCCTCTTTCTCGATGCCGTTCACACACAGGTGCCCGAGGGCAATTGGGGTCGATTGCGGCCACTTACTCACCTGGATCCTGGGTTGCCAACAGTATTTTACTGGTCTGAACTGGAAGTGAAGCAAGCCGGCGAGGGCACGGCTTCAGGAAAGAAGCGGAATCGGAAGGAGGCGTCGGTGGAAGAGGAAACATCAGCAGAGGAGACCTCAGAGCAGAGTGATGCATCAGATAGGGAGGAGCCCATTGATTTATCTTCCTCGCCCTTCGAGTCTAGTTCCGCCGATGAGAGGTGTCCGGTCGCCATCGAGAATTGAGGCGGCCGAGATCGACATACGATTATTTGCGGTAGAGGTTTACTCTCCCCACACGCGTGAAAAGAGACACACACCCGATTGACATTCCTCTTCTGTTGTGATGGGGAGGCCAAGGCGAATATTGAGGCCAGGTGCTTCATTACAGTGCATGCGCCCGGAGTAGAGCTCACTTATCACCCACGACATCACGATTGATCAACTGTATGTGAGGGTCCTTGCCTCCGGTGAGATATTACCGGTGGCCTGTTCCCACTCCCCTGCTGCCCGGGGATGTGGCAGGAGTGGCAACCACCAGTGATGGGGCCCGGGGGAATGATGGCCAGGGAGACTACTCCAGCCCGAGGGAGCACACAGGGTATAGATTGATGGTGGTTGGGATCGGTAGGCCTTACTTTGAGTGGCCGAGGCAGCCAAAGCAATGGGAGAAAGAAGTCCGGAGGGACTAGGGGATGAGGAAGGGCCAGTCGTTCACACTCAGCAAAGTGAGACGGCCAGACTTGGCGAGGATGCACTTGCACACCCTGAGGCTAGCATAGCAGAGGCACCAGAGACAGCCATACATGAGTCTCAGCAGATAGTCGGGGAACTGCCCCAGGAGGAGACAGAACCTTGTACACCTCCTGACGATGAGGAGAACGAGGAGGGTGACTCCACGGAGGGATTTGTCGTGGAAATGTCACAGCCAGACCCATCAAACCCAGTGGGCACGGTGCAACGATATGTACAGGAGCTCGAGCATATGGGCAGGTTGATGATCCGAGTGGGACAGGTTTCCAGAGACCTCAGGATTGGCCGATCTCCTCTAGTGGGCCAGGGAATTTAGCGTATCCGAGGATTCGTTCGGATGGGATGTGAGGCTGAGTTCACACGGATATTCGGCGAGGGGTGGCCAGCAGGAGAGACTCCTGCAATGATGAGAGCCTGGCGGGGTCGACCACCGAGACTAGTAGGGCGAGACGCCGGGGTTCTGGAGAGCTTGTATCACATAGAGCTTGCCTTTCGGAATGTCTTTATTCTCATGAAACGCCAAGTATTCTCCACAGAGGTAGCGGTCTCACGAAGAGTGGACGCTTATAGACTCTTGCAGAGGGTTAAGGACGAGTCCACTGCTACCATAAAGAGCATCCAGAATGACTTGGCCGAACAAACTCGGCTTGCGAATGAGCGGGGAGCTAGATTGGAGGTCTTGGAGCCTCGAGTGGCAGTCTTGGAGGAGGAAGCACAACAGAAAGAGGCAGCATGGGAGCAGCGAGTGAAAGCATTGGAAGATCAGTTGGCTGCAAAAGAGGTTGATTTGGCGGCCAAGAGTGCAGAAGCGGAGAAGGCAAAAAGCCAACTGATGGAGGCAGCCCGGATGGTAAAGGCGGCGAGGGAGAGGGAGATACTGGCAGATCGGTAGCTTCGCACACGTACAGAGGAGGTGAGGCGACTGCGAGCGGAGCATTCTTCTACTACTCCGACGTCCTCTGTGCATCCAGGGACGCACTCCCTTCCCCCTACCTCTCATTGATCTTGTCTTGCTGTATATATGTCGTCTGGAAGACGACTTCTTTTATGGGGGGGATGATGTTAGTCGTATATCTTTACTTTGTTGTCGGCCGTAGTCGGCCTTGGTCGTAGTCGGCCAATTGCTAAATAAAACTATAGATTAGTAAAGAATAATAATGTCATGTACTTTCGGGAAAGCATGTTTATATTAATGTTAATGTTGATGTTGTTATGAAATGTCGTGCCGGTTGGTTATCTAACCACCGCCGAACGTTATATGTAGTCGGATTGGGATAGTCGGGAGATAGTTTTTCTGGTGCCAATGGTTATATTGTAAGCATTGTGATACTCTCTTGTACATGATATTTCTGAGAATGAATAAAGTTTCAAGCATTCAAATATGATATCTTTCTGGTTACTGTTTTATTCCATGTTCTGCACATAATTAGTTTTCCAGTAGTACGTAAGGTTTGAATTACATTCCATAGGCAAACAAATACCACATATAAGTGTTGAGAATACTAAACTCATCGTCA
>VDFB02385578.1:0-27018 GCA_007258455.2 Sequoia sempervirens
CTGTATGTCTTAAAATATCCAGGATGTCCTGCTAATGGTGTGTCATGGACGACGCATAAGATCTTATCCTTCAATCTTGATCCAAGTACCAAATAAATTCTGTTCTTATAATAGATAACATCATCAATCACTGTGTATCTATTGTCCTAAATCCTACCATCCATAATCTCACATGCAAACTGATTCTTGGAATACTCAACTAATAGTTGAGACTTCCAATCTGCTGGAATCTCACTCAAAGAGCAAAGTGTAGCAACTGTAGGCCTCCTACAAAGTGCATGAACAACAATATTCTTTTTCCCCTTGACATACTCAATGTCAAAATCATATGCCCATATCTTGCTGATCCATTTCTGTTGGCGCTCATTAAGCTCTTTCTGCTCCAAGAAGTATTTCAAACTATTGTGGTCAGTCCTCACCACAAACTTCCCACCTACCAAGTATTGCCGAAACTTTGCCAAAGCATGCATAATGGTGAGCATCTCCTTGTCATAGGTGGAATATAGTCTCTCATTATCCCTCAACTTCCTACTCTTGTAGGCAATGGGATGGCGATTCTGCATAAGAACTGCTCCAATACCCTCTCCGGATGCATCACACTCTAACACAAAGGGTTGACAGAAATCTGGAAGTGCCAAAACTGGACAAGTGCTCATGACCTGCTTGAGCCTATCAAATGCAACCTGTACCTCATCTGTCCATATGAATGCGCCCTTCTGTGTGATATCTGTTAAAGGGGCTGCAAGCTGTGAGTACCCCTTCATGAATCTCTTGTAGTAACCACGTAAGCCTAAGAAACCCTACAATTCTGAATAGTTCCTAGGTGATGGCCAATCAAGGATGGACTGAATCTTCTCCTGATGTACCTTCACCCCATCACTACCAATCACATGCCCCAAGTACAAGATCTCTATAAGTCCAAATTCACATTTGGACATCTTGGCAAATAGAGACTGTGCCTCCATAATGCCAAGTACCTCATCCAGATGCCTCATGTGCTCCTCCCAAGTCCTATAAATCAATATATCATCAAAGAACACAAGTACATACTTACGCAATTGCTTATTAAATATATGGTTCATGCATGACTGGAAAGTAGCAGGTGCGTTAGTAAGGCCAAAAGTCATTACCAAGAACTCATAGTGCCCATAATGACATCTGAATGCTGTCTTATGTATGTCCTTCTCACACACACGAATTTGAGGGTACCTTGATCGAAGGTCAATCTTCGAGAAGTGCACTGCACCATGAAGCTCATCTAATAACTCATCTATTCGCGGAATAGGATACCTATTCTCGATTGTTTTCTTGTTCAATGCACGGTAATCAATGCACATGCACATAGTGTCGTCCTTCTTCACCAACACCACAAAAGAAGCAAAGGGGCTAGAACTAGGTTTGATGTGCCCCATATCCAATAGCTCACGAATAGACTTCTCTATTTCATCCTTAAATTTCTTAGGATGATGATAAGTAGTAGTAATCACGGGCTTGGCGCCCTCCTCTAACTCTATCACATGCTCAAATCCACGGTCAAGAGGTTTGCCAGGAGGAATATCACTGAATACTGCTCCATGTTTGCCCAATATTGTTTGAACTTCAATGTGGAATGGCTGGTCATCCTGTGAAGAAGGTGACTTGGATGAAATGTAACACTGTACTGCCTACGCCACATCTCCATGTTTGAATATGGATTCCATCCTACTTGCTGAAACCACCATGGGCCCACTATCAGAAAGAGCCTTCAGCACAACCTTCTTACCTCCAACTATAAACTCAAACTCCATCCTCTTAAAATCCTGTATATACTTGCCAAGTGATTGTAACCATTGGATGCCTAGCACTGCATCAATGTCACCCAGACCCACAACATAAAAATCATCGGTCAAGGTGTAATCTCCCAACTATATACTAAGCTGTGGAACTACCTTGGTGCACCTCATAGAAAATACATTTGCTATTGTCACACTGAAACTAGGAAAATCCTCCGCTTGCAATCCTCGCTTAGCAACCAGTCCCTCATCAATAAAATTGTGTGTGGCACCACTGTCAACAAGGCAAGTCGCACGTTGTCCCTTAATCACTCCCTTCAAGTGAAAGGGATGGTATCTAGGGACTCCTGAAAGGGTGGCAATGACAGGATTGGGTGCATCCAATGCGTCACCCACTCCAAGCTCCACCTGTGGGGCCTTCTGTTCATCCTCACCATCGCTGCCCTCTAAATTTGTATCCTGTATATGCTCATCATCCACATCAGAGACAACCTCAATGAGATGCGCCTTGCCTTTCCCAAGGCATCGGTGTCCAGGCTCCCAAGGCTCCTTACATATGAAGCATAGCTTCTTCCTCTGCAACTCATTACGTGACTCCTGATCCATCCTGGGAGGAAGTGGTGCACTCCCGTGCTGTGTCAAAGATCTCTGAAAAGGATTGGAGCCCCTGGAAAACTTCTTATTTTGCTGATAAGAAGTAGGTGGTGAAGTATCAAGGTCTAGGGTAATTTGAATAGCCTCATGTAAAGTCTTAGGCTCAAGAGCCTTGACCAAACCCCGTAACCTGTCATGTAAACCCTCTATGAAAAGCATCACCACACGTCTATCTGGCATCTCAAGAACCATAACAACAATGCATTGAAACTCATTAATGTAAGTTTCAACATGTCCAGTCTGTTGCAGTAGTGCTAAATCCCTATAGTACAAGTCAACATCCTTACGGTCAAATCTGGCAATCAACCGCTCAATGAACTCCCTGTAAGAATGAATAAGTCTATGGTTTTGGGTAACGAAACCATGATGCCACCAATCATAAGCCACACTCTCCAAGTGTAGTATTGCAAACTGAATGGCCTTGTCCTCAGGCATCGGCTTAAGTGAAAGGTAGATGTCAAGCTTGTGCACCCAAGCTCGGGAAATGATCTTCTCGCTACCATCAAAGGAAGATATAGTGAGCTTGCTAGTAGCTCGATGGAGGTCACCATTATGTTGTTGTCTAGGCCACCTATCACCACGGTTCCTCATGCTATCTCTACACTGTGAACAATACTGAGGTAGAGGGAAAGCATCTCTAACATGCTCTGGAAGATGTGCCCACTCATCACTTGCTGCCATAACAACATCCTGAAACTCCACACCCTCAAGTGGGTCAACTGGTGGTGGCTCATCTTTAGGAGGAAAATGGGGCTGCATGGGCTTATCTGTTGTACGTGAATGAGTCCTATCACACCTAGGAGAACCAAGAGCACTGCCCATTGACGAGGGAGCCCCACTACTCCCATAGTTTCCTGTAACTGGAACAGACCTATCAACCCTATCACATCTGTCATGTCTGCTACGCCTATCCCTAGGCCGACCCAAATCCATCCTGTCAAGGGTATTCTGAAGTCTGTCTAATGCCTGTACAATCAGTGGTTGTGTATTAATGAGAGTTTTGAATAACTCACGATTAGGATCTTCTTGCGGATTCTGTCTCTCCCTCTGATGGGGACTTCTACTGCCATCATGGCTATCTCCCATAGTTGCACTAGGAATACTAGTGTCAACCCCAAACTGTCTGTGTGCTCTCCTGCGGGTATTATATCTGTGTGGCCCAAACTCTCTAGGATGAATAGAACTGATCAGAGTGCCCTTAGGCTGGCAAGATCATAGCTCTGATACCACTGAAAGGTTCCCAACCCAAATCTGATCCAAATTTTCTGAGTTTGTTTCTGATTTGACTTTGACCAGCGAATAGGGAATTTGTTTTTTTGTTTTTTTTTTGCTGTTTTATGAGTTTTTCGTGATTTTTGGTGGTTTTCTAATTTTTTTGAGGTTTTGTGCTAGATAATTGCGAAAAAGAAATAGATGCTAAAGGAACATAAATGATTGAAGTAAAATTATGAATTCTCATTTTCCTAGGACAACAAATGTAATTTTCAGAATTAATGAAATTTAACCACTGATTACATAGAATTTGCATACCTGGAAGCCAACGCCCAATTTATTGAATATTTAATTGGTGGAACCAAAGCATATACAATAAAGATCTGATATAAAGTCTGAGCTGTTCCTTAGTGGTGTGAAAACCCTAATTTGCAGCTAGAGTTTGATTGAAAATGACACCCAAATAGTATGGCCAGATGGTGAATGCACTGAAATGATGATATCTGCTGATAAGAAGCCCCAATCTGCAAGTATATTCTGATAACTCACTGCTGCAATTAATTCTAACTGCAAATTAACCTGTGATGAAGACCAATGATGCCCAAATGGAAACCCTAGGTAGATTTCCCTATTTTGTGAATTGGGTTTTCGTCCAATTCACTATCCTCCAAGGGATTTCATCCTTAGAAGACTTGTATGCTGCTGAAACCCTCTTCCAGAGCTCAAACCTGCAATTTGCTTTTGTAAAAATGAGAATAGAATGCCTAAGAATGAGCCCAACATATTGCTTTATAACCTCCTATGAGCTTTTTTTATAAAAGTCAATAAAATAATCCTCCTCAAAAAGCTACGCCCATCTTGAGGGTCTTCCCTCATAAAAAAAAGCGCTACATTTTAAAAACAACTTGAGTTACTAAGATGTGGGGGCACTTTTCACTATTCCTTTTATAATTTTCTATTACTATTCACTTTTTACTATTCCATTAAAGCAAACTTTAATATTTCCAATTTATCCCTGGATTCATCAATTGAACTTCAAACTGAAAGGCTCGTAAAGCTCCCAGCTAAGCTCCACAGCCCTCGGTTGGGCCCCCTAACCATTCTATTGACCTACGAGAACCCTAATAGTAGGCCAACCTCTGCTATAGTCTGAGTTGCCTAAGGAAGGGACATTACACTTATCGCAACCTTTCTTATATTTCATTAAAAAAGAAATCAATTTATATTATAATGGAGCTGTTGTTAATAAAATGGCATTGCATGATGTTGAAGGTCTTTAATGAGTTTTGGTTTTGTTAAGGGTGATTCGTGAGCTTATTAAAGTCTCTAAATGGTCGCCACCTAAGGAGAAATAATGGCCATACAAGCTTATAATATCTTTGAAATCATGGTGGAAACCTTGGTCTGCACCATATTAAGATGCCGACATTATTAAAGGGGAAGTGATTAATATTATAGCTGCTACCATTGCTTAGTCACACAGTTCAAAAAAGGATGTCGTGGTATATAGTATGCAAGCCTTTGTATACACAAGTGTCGTGTCTGAATAAATCACAACATCTATCTTCTATCTGCATCTATGAAGTAGTTTTTAGAAAGAACCGCTGTATTGTTTTGAGACTCAATGAAGGTGACGTGGTGACTTTGAATAGCTAAAAAATAAAAAGGTGCAATGCAAGTTTGTTCAACCATTCCTCCAGCTGCCACTGCAAATTCTTATGAAGAAAGCTGCCCAAGTTAGAAGGGAATTCGTTTATTTAGGGTGCCGACCATATAATAAGTGCTGCTGTACCAAAGGAGGCGGCACCGTACCATTGGTATATATTAAATATGATAAATACCTTGGGAATCTCAATGCTTAGGAGAATATGTATAGCTGAATCTTTATGCTAGTAATAAAATAATCGGGTAAGTTGTTTTCAACTGATGAGAGGCTAAATCCAACTATTTGTATCAGATATTAGGTTGTAGATATATAGGGTGAGATTTGAGTCTCTATTTCTATCCTGAAATATTTTGATTTCTGAAAATTGATAACAGAGTGTATATATATATATCATAGAAGCAATAATTTGCAAAAAGTCCCGATTTTTAAAAAGTTTGTAGGCTGGATGATTTTTCCTTGATTTTTTCCCAATTCAAACTGCAAAATTGCCAAAAAATGCAAATAAAATCATGCTGATTTTCGCGTGTTGTACCCCAAAAATTAAATTTTTTGTTACACTTAGACATTTTGAGAAATGAGTAAAAGTCTTGATAAATTTGTCAAAAAGGTCAAAATTGGGGTTTGCATGTCTTGCATGAGGGGTTAAAATGTGAAATTTCCAAAATCTGACGATTTGGGTCTGCTTAAAGCGATGTAATCTACAAAACCCAGATCTCAATTTTTCATCCCTACTTTTTAGGAAAACTGCTATTTTTAGAAATTTTCTAAAAATAGTAGGTTTTTCTGGGTTTCTTTTGAAACAGATATTGGCAAAATTTTCTAAAAATAGAAAATTTCTAAAAATAGAAAGTTTGTTTGCTAGGGTTCAAACTGATTTTGATTGGCTCAAAATACTTCCATATCAGGCTGGTGCAGTTAGAATTTCAAAAAGATTAGTTTTGCCCTAGTGGGTCTATTCTGTTTTTTCAGAAGCATTTTCAGGAGCTTTGAAGCCATCAATGGAGATCAGTTAGCTGCCAGGCATCAGATTCAACGTTCAAGCTCTGAACAAAAGATGAGATGGTGAATATGCACGAGGAACAAAGGACGAAGGTGAAAATTGTAGAAAAATGACCAAGTCTGCTAGACATGGGCACCCTAGAAGGAGATAGGCGCCCATCTTTTTAGGGCATCAGATGCAGAAATTAGGGTTTCTTCTCTGAGGCAAATTTGTTTAGATTCTTCCTAGCTCCGCAATGAATCTGGTAGCATCATCATTAGATCAACCAGTTACCTGGAATTCAAGTTCGAACAGAGGAGTTTCACACAGAAGACGGAAGGCAAACCACAAAAAACTTCAAAAAATTTCTAAGTCTGGGAACCCTGGGCGCCCAGCCATTTGAGAAGCCAAACTCAGCAGTTAGGGTTTGCCAACAAGCTCAATCTCTTCAGGTTTCAGTCAGCTCTGCAACATATGTATTCGTCAGATCAACAGATTGGTCAATCTCCGACAAATCCAGATCAAAGTTGAAAGTACAAAATGAAGGTTTAAACTTGGAGATGAAGTCAGATGAAAAATATTCTGTCTGGAGCAAATGGGCGCCCCTAGAAGAGAAAGGCACTGATAATTTTGGGGGCCTAAACGGATGAATTTGACAGTTGAGCCTCCAACGTGACTTCCTCAGAGATGACCAGGCTTTCCAACGAGATCACAAACACGTCAATTGGAGTTGGTAGTCGTTAGATGTAGCAAGTAGAACAGAGGGTTTGACAAGAGCCAAAGTCAAAAGTAGAGAAGAAAATGCAAAAAATATTCTAACACTGGTGAAGTTCAGTGCCCCAGGTGCCCAGGGGCACCCAAACTTTTGGTGGCTCAAATTCAACTTTTTGACGAAGTGATCCCCAGAAGACCCCTCTTAGAATCTCCTTAGCTTCGTAATGAGCCCAACCATCAGTCAATTTGACGCTCGGGTCTTCAGATCTGACAGGATCATCTGTAGAAGAGGAATTGATGAAGAAATAGAAAAGTTTCTTAGTCTGGTAAAGGTGGGCGCCCCTGGAGAGAAAGGGCGCCCAAGGTTTTGAAGCTCTAAATGATAGAATTTTCCAATGCAGCGCCTACGATCACCTCGTTGTTTTCAGCCAAGCTATCCAGCAAAGCAGACAGTTAGTCAATTGGATTAGCGTAGCTCCCGGAATCAAGATTTTATCAAAAGATCAAAGGGAAATGAAGAACTTGAAAATCATGCAAAAATGGCTAACACTGTGAGAGTTTAGAGCCCCTGGAGGAAATAGGCTCCCCTGAATTTGAAGGTCAAAACAAAGTTTTTAGCTAGAAGTGCGTTGGCGTTTAAATTAGCACCTCTGGAGTGCTGATTGTAAACGTTCAGCTATTTCAAATGTAGTTGGAGTTAACTCAAGATGGTATTAAATGTAGTTGGAGTTAACTTGATGCTTCTTTCCAAGTTTAACTCCACTTTCCTTAAATCATGCATTGTTAGATCCCACTGATTAAGGATGTCTATTTGACTTCCATGATTTGTGGATCTTAGATCTCCACTAAATATGGATGTCTATTTTGGAGGGATACTTTCATTAAAGTTTACCTTTAGTTTACTTTTAGTCAACTGAAGTAGTTTTCTGATTGACTCTTTGTTGACTTTTGGATTAAGCTGAAGTAGTTTTCAGGTTAAGCGCGGTTCCCCCCTTTTAGGAATAAATCACCGCTGTGAGTGATTGGCAAGAACTCATTGTTAACTCAAGGAGATTTTTGGGTTACCCACTCCTTTGAGTTCTATAAATAAGAGCCTTGGGCTCATTATTTGTTTAACTTTTACTTGCTATGCAAAATTGTTGCGCCATTGTTGCCAACAGCTTTGAAAGCGGATACTTGTTCACTCTTGGATGAGAGTTTTGTGATTATGAATTGTACATGATTTCGTGCCTTTGCTTTTCCCAACCTTTAAAATTAGTTGATGAAGACTTTGAAGGAGAATATCGAGAAGAAGCGCTTACGCATAGGAGTCCCTCCTCCTTGGACATTGTTATTGTGACAAGTTATGGTTTGTTTGTTGTTTAGTATGTGTTGACTTCCAAGCTATACATCCGGATAGGAGTCCTCTACTCCTTGGCGGCTTCGTTGTAGGCATGCAGTAAAATTATTGTTTCTAGGTAGACTATTCTAGCCCATGTACCTGGGGATGCAGGAGTCCCTCTCCTCCTTGGCCAGTCCTGGGATCTAGTTTACCGTATGAGAGTGTTTACTTGTGCAACCTTATCTTGGGTGTATCCAGAGTTGAGTACGGTCATATTCGAGGCAGCAGAGTCGGTGATCCAACCAACCCATTCAGCTCCTTTACCCTCATGTGCTCTGTTGCAAGAGGTGACTAGGATAGATGAGAAGCTAGATTAGTCGTAGTTAAGATTACCGCGAGGAAACTAGAAAGAGAAACAGCCTCCTGGTAGCATTGTGTTTGTACTTACTTGTGTCCCTGCGGCTGGAAAACATAAAAGAAGATGAACTTTAGTTTACATTTCCCTTCCTTACGCATTGCTCCCAGCAGAGAGGGACTTCTCTTTAAATAACGAAGAAGTGTTGCAAAACATTTGAAATAGCTGAACGTTTACAATCAGCACTCCAGAGGTGCTAATTTAAACGCCAACAGTTTTCTGGCGCCCACCGTGGGGCAATGAGGCATCAAACTTCAAGAAAAGCTAAACGCTTTTATTTCACGGGAATGACTATCTGGCGTCCTTGGGCACCAGTAGAGCAACCTGATCTTGTCCCAGCAACTCTCCAACCAGCTCTTACATACATTGAAGGAGAGCAATTGGATATCATCAGCAGCTTGCGGATCTTCATCTTCGAGAAGAATACATCAACAACTCAGTGGAGAGCCGCAGCCATTACTCTGGACGAGGAAGAAAGAAAGGCTGATCTAGCAGCTGAGAGACCAGTATTACCACCACCTGCGTGGCAGTAAACATCCTGGCTTACCAAGTATATACGAGAAGGAGGACCAATCCCCTTTTTCAAGAAGAAGTCAGAGAAGCATCCGACACAGAGCAGATCTTTCAAGAGGTTCGAGAGCAATTCCTAGAAGAACCACAGCAAGAACCTCCTGCTCAAGCAATGGCCAATAATGTTAACATTCATAACGGCAATGGCCGTAATAATGGCAACAACAACAATGGCAATGGCAACAATGGCAACGGTAACTACATCAACAATCTTTTCGGCAATGGCCAAAATGCAAGAGTTGCCAGACGTGCTGCCCCACTTCCATGGGGTAACAACATAGGTCCATTGGCCTTGCAAGGAAACCATGAACTTCCCAAGGGATCACGGAAGCATTTCCCAAGATTCTATGGCGATGGGACTAAACATCCCGATGAACATCTCTCAGCATTCACAGCGGCCTATTCCGTTCTGTCTGTGCCACACGAAGATATCGCCGTTCGACTCTTTGTCGAAACTCTTGAAGCAAATGCAGCTGACTGGTTCAATCATTTGCAACCAGGGATTATCACCAACTGGGAGGACATGAGCGAAAAGTTCTTGGCCAGATTCAGACCTGCTGAAGACAATCATCAACTATTTGCCCGTTTATCTAACTCAAAGATGGAGTCCACAGAACCGATGAGGGAATTCGTAGCAAGGTTTAACCGTCTTGTTACACGACTTTCCCACTCAATGAATCCATCCGACGAGATCCTGATGAGCAGCTTCATTAACGCCCTACCCTCAGAGATAGCCTTTTTCATAAAAGGCAGTCATGAAGAAGACTTGCTGGTAGCTCAAGAGAAGGCTATCGAACTTGAGGATCACATGATCACTACGGGGAAGACAAAGAATGATGCCATCAGACCGCTGGTCCAAGCATCAGCAGATCCATTGCTACAAAAGGTAGCAAACGAGGTGACAATCCTCAAAAGACAGTCACCCAACCAAGGGCAACAAGCAATGCCCACACCACCACCATATCAACAACAACAGCAGTACCAGCCTCAACAGCCTTATCAGCCCAAGAAGAATAATTTCCAATCATTCAACAACTTCAAGCCGAAGTTCTCAGGACCGCCTAGACAAGCAGAACCTGAGAAATCCAATGTGTTCTATTGTTTTCATGATTCAGATGAACACACTGGATCTTCATGCCCTGAGAATCAGAGAATGAACCAGATAATGGGATATGCCGGAGATGCAGTTCCAAGCTCAAACGTAGTACCTTCAAATTCGAACGTTGCTCCACCTCAAATGGACAATTTCGATGGCGACTCCGCAACGGGATACTTTCATAGTGAACCCGAAAATCAAGAAAAAGAAGACTACCGTCAGTACAATCTTGCTGTCAATCACGAGAACCTGTCAACACCTGTGTTTACACATGCTCAGCATTTCAAAGCACAGAAAGAAGAAGATGAAAGACGGCAGTCCAATGAAAAGGGAAAGGAAGCTTCCACTTCTAATCCCAAGTCTACACATGAGTTTGTCACACCAGTTTCTCAAGATCCGTCCCTGACGAGTTTTGACATAGTGACATCCATGATGAAGACGAAGGTACAAATTTCACAGCTGGAGTATCTCCAAGATCATCCCGATCAAATGGATCGGATTCTCAAGGTAATTCAGAAGCCAATCATCATGCAACCCACATTGCTAGCATCTTCCATACCAGCGGGAGAAAAGCCAAAACCTTTTTACATATCTCTGTATATGGGAGGATATAAGCTTAGCAATTGTATAATTGATTCGGGGGCATCTGACAATGTCATGCCTTTACAAATCATGAAAGCTTTAGGGCTATCATGCACGGAAACAAAAGAAAAGTGTTATTCACTTGAATCAAAACCCGTGCCATTGGTGGGTCAGCTGAAGGATGCTCAAGTAAGACTAGCATCCTGCCTAGAAAAGAAAATCATGATGACCATTCTCATAGCTGACATCCCAATCAGTTATGGAATGCTTCTGAGCAGAAGCTTCTGCAAGGATCTCGGGGGCGAGATTCAACTGGATTGGTCGTACGCGACAATCCCATTGAAAAAGGGCACCTTCAAGTTAAAACCTGAGGCTAAGTCAACATTCACGGTGGTGAAATCTCAAGACCCACAAGCACAAGTGCTACATCAGAGCACGGGTCTTGGCACGTATGCCATGCTGTCAGAAGTAACCGAAGAAGATGAAAGTTTTGCACTTACCACACAAACATTGAATGAAGATTCAAGAATGTGGAATATGCAATTCGACGACAGTTGCTCAACAGCAGGTTCGGGAGCGGGAGTTGTCATTACCTCTCCCGAAGGAACGCTGTATCCATTTGCTTATCGCTTGCAGTTTGACAACACGAACAATACTGCAGAATATGAGGCTCTCATACTTGGCCTCAAAAATGCAAGAGATATGGGTATAAAATACCTTCAAGTTGAAGGCGATGCAGAGCTGATCGTTCAACAGGTCAGAGGGCTGTATCAAGTAAGAAGAAGTCGCCTTTCTTCTTACCGACAAAGGGTGTGGAATGCGATTGACTGGTTCGAAGCATTCAACATCAAATACATACCACGTGAGCAGAATAGCAGAGCAGATTCCCTTGCGGTATCAGCAGCTCTTTTCATGCCCCATTCTGATTTTCGTCAGAATATCTTTGCTGTTGAGCTCATTTACAGGCCAGCCATCCCGGACAACTGCGACAATTGGCAGGTCTTTACTAATGATGATGATATTCAAGAGTTCCTCTGCATGGAGGACAATTATCAAGAATTATTCTTTGAAGGTAGTGCTTCTCCCTCCAGAGAATATATGGCAGAAGATTCCGAAGTCACGGAATCTGGTGTCATCCAACTAAAAGGCAATAATATCCCCAAAGGTCTAGTATCCTTGGAGGATATATTTGATAGACACGACAGACGTGTTCAAGACCAAAGGAATTCTAACGACAAGACGTCAGCCGACTACCGACAAGTCAACATTGGTACGGGAGATAAGCCTCGGCTTGTCAACCTAGGCAAGTGTTGTACGGCGGAAGAAAGCGACAATTTCATCTCTTTATTCAAGCAATACCGAGACGTCTTTGCATGGTCCTATGAAGACCTAAAAGCATTCAAGCCAAAGGAATTGTCTCATACAATTCCACTTAAGTCTGACATCAAGCCTTTCAAGCAGAAGCAGAGACACTACAACCCGTGTGTCCAAGATACAATCTACGCGGAGGTGAAAAAGATGGTGGATGCCAAGATCATATACCCGATCCACTATTCCACCTGGGTGTCCAATATCGTTCCTGTACGCAAGAAGAGCGGAGAAATCCGGATTTGTGTAGACTTCAGGAACCTGAACCAATCGTCACTAAAGGATAATTATCCTTTGCCTATCATGGAACATACATTGCAAACAGTAACCGGTTCGGAAATGCTGTCATTACTTGACGGATTTTCGGGATACAACTAGATTGCAGTAGCTGAAGAAGATCAACTCAAGACAGCGTTCACCACTCCATGGGGAACGTTCGCCTACGAGAGGATGCCCTTCGGCCTCATCAACGCCGGTGCTACTTTTCAGCGAGCCATGGACTTGGCTTTTGGCGACTTAAAGGACAAATTGATAGTCGTCTATCTTGACAACCTCACCGCTTTCTCAAAGAAGCGGCAAGATCATTTTCAACAATTAGTGAAAGTGTTTGAGAGATGCAGGCACCATCACATATCACTGAATCCGAAGAAGTCTATCTTCGCGGTGACAAAAGGAAAATTGCTTGGTCACATCGTCTCTAAAGAAGGGACTAGGATAGACCCTAATCGGGTTGATGCAATCAAGGACCTGACTCTCCCTACCAATAAAACTGGGGTACATTCTTTCTTCGGCAAAGTCAACTTTATACGGAGATTTGTACCAGACTTCTCGGAGCTGACCAAGGATATCTCAGCAATGATGAAGAAAACGACCGCTTTCAAATGTACAGATGAAGGAAGGAAGGCGTTCGAGAAAATAAAGGAGGCCATCAGTAAAGCGCCAGTGTTGGTTCGACCTGATTTCAATAAAGAATTCATTCTTTATTGTTACGCGTCGGAACATACTCTCTCCGCCATACTGACTCAGAAGTTGAATGAAGAGACTGAGTCACCTATCGCTTTCATGAGCAGCAGCTTCAAGGATAGTGAATCTCGGTACTCCCAAATAGAGAAGAACGCATATGCAGTTGTGAGGGCTGTTAAGAATTTCAGATTCTACATCCTAAACTCTCACACCACCGTGTATGTTACAGATCCCGCAGTCAAGAGTGTCCTCACTCAACAAGAAATGGGCACCAAAAGAGGCAACTGGATTGCAAGAGTCCAAGAATACGACTTGGATATCAAGCCTACCAAGCTCGTTCGCGGGAGAGGTCTATGTCAACTCCTGGCAGAAGATGGTGATTTAAAGCACCAAGCTGAAGATGGAATCTCAGGAACAGAAATGGAAGAAGACCTCCCAATGGTCTTATTAGTTGAATCTGCTCAAGAGTGGTACACAGAATTGTGGTACTACCTAACCTACGGGGAATGTCCGACACACTTGGATAAGCAGCAGAGAAGAACTTTGAAATTACAAGCACAAAGTTATGTGCTTGGAGGAAATGTTCTATACAAGCGTGGGCTTGATGGAACGTTCCTACTATGCGTCACCAAAGATCAGCAAAGACAATTGATGGAGGCATTCCACAATCAAGCATGCGGAGGTCACTTCTCATCAAGGGATACCGCATTCAAGATTTTGCGGGCATCATTCTTTTGGCCGACTTTGTTCCGCGACGCATATGACTGGGTGCACAGATGCACATTGTGCCAACAATTTGTTGGTAAACTTAAGCTGTCAAACCTTCCGCTAAGGCCGGTGGTGATAGATGCTCCATTCCAGCAATGGGGCATAGACTTTGTGGGACCTATCAACCCTCATTCCAGCAAAGGACATGTCTACGTCCTCACAGCGACAGACTATTTCACTAAGTGGATTGAGGCAATTCCTGTAAAGCAGGCTACTTCCGAGGTGGTGTGTAACTTCCTCAAAGAGAACATCATTACACGCTTCAGAGTACCCAAAAAGATCGTGACTGACAATGCTACAAGCTTCTCGTCAGAGGAGTTGATAGAATTTTGTTTTGACTACGGCATCACCTTGTCCCATTCCTCAGATTACTATCCACAAGGTAATGGACAAGCCAAATCGTCAAATAAGAACATAGTCACAATAGTGCGCAAGATGGTTGATTCCAATCAACGGGCTTGGCACACGAAATTGTACGATGCTCTTTGGGCTGATAGAATCACGCCTAAGAGAGCTATCGACACTTCACCTTTCATAATCCTATATGGCACTGAAGCTGTGTTACCCATCACTCTAGAGTTGTCCGCTTTGCAGCTGGCATCCACAATAGAAGATGAGGAATTCAAAGATCCTATTGAGAAACGTATCTTATGCCTGATGAAACTTCAAGAAGAAAGGGTGGAGATAGTTGATAAGATCACTCAACATCAAGAGCGAGTGAAGATCTTCGACAAGAAGGCTCGGCAACGAGACTTTGAGATTGGAGATAAAGTCCTATTATGGGACAAGAGACATGAACCAAAGGGAATGCACGGAAAATTCGACTCCCTTTGGCTGGGGCCGTTCCTGATTCATAATATTGCAGGAGAGAATTCCTATATTCTCTCACATTCGGACGGGAGGCTTTTCCCACTACCTTACAGCGGGCAGTACTTGAAGCATTTCATCCCTTCAGGGATGGGGTGAGTATATATTGTAAATACTTTTCCTTGCTTTAACATTATGTTGTTATGTTTTTCCCCGTTCAGTGAAGTATTGTTGTGTTTTAGGTGATTTCTTAGATGTTTTGTCGTAGGTGAATAAATTGGGGGAATCCAATAAATAAGGTGAACTCTATTTTTAGGTATGTATGGAACCAAAGTCCTGACTCCGTTACCGAACTGATTATATATATTGGTCTACGAAGCTTGAGATTCTCGGTTCTCCTATGCCGTAGGTATCCGACATGGTCACCAGACGGAGCCTAATGTTGTACCCAAAATTAATTTTTTGGCATTCTGTATAAATTGAGCTAAATCTTGTTAAAATGCCATGTTAAGTCAGTTTTAGGTCAAACCAATCATAGAATCTTGGTGGGTTTCTGTCAAAGAACACACGTGCAAAATTCTGAAAATTTGAAAATTAGGGTTTTTTGCCCCTATTTTCAGGGAAACCCCCGAAAATAGGACCTTCCCAGAAATGATTGAAAATGATTTTGATAGGATTAAAAGGCTTCACGATCACATTGGTCAAGTCAGAATCATCAAAAGACATGTTTTACTCTGGTGGGTCTATTTCTATTTTTTAGGAACAAAGTTAGAACCTACTGACCATTAATGGCCCGATTGGCGACCACCAGTCGCGAAGTTAAACTCAAAAGCTTCAACTGACGCAACCATGGCGGAAAAGGTCAAAATGATGCGCTGTTTGATGAAGAGTTCACGAAGAAGTGAAAAAGGTCAAAATATGACAAACTACGGAAAGCGTTCTGAAGGAGAAAACTCAAAATCTTGAAAAAACTTTTCAGCCGAGAGCCCATGATCACTGGTCAAATCACGGTCGATAAGATCATCCATGATCATTCTTAATACGTTTGAAGTTACTGGCTTCAGCGATGAAACAAACATCTGAATCATCCCGATGAATAGATCCCTGGCAATTCTTGATAAAAGCAAAAAGCGGTTGAAATGTGAGAAACCACGGTTAACTTGGCGAAGTTCTAAGAAAAAGCCTTTCCAAAGAAAGCGCCCTTCTTTCTGACCACCATATCTTTGATAAATGACAAAAGGCTTCCCAGGATGATAACCTTCTCGACTCAAGTAGATCACAGCATAGCGCAAGCACCAACATCTGACGAAGCATTCAACAAATAATCCAGATCAAAGTAGGCAACTTTTCAGATGAAGAGGATCAGGCCAAAAGGTAAAAGCGCCCTTTTCAAGGAGGGGCGCCCTTGAATAAAGGAACCCTAAAATAAGATCCAGGTTTTCTGAAGTCAGTCATTCTTGGCAGAACAGGGCTGGGTAACTGATGAGACATCAAGCGAAATCATTTGACTCTCCAATCAACGAGAAATCAGGATAAAGCGAGTCATTTCAAAAGTGAAAGGCGAAGTTTGAAAATTCTGAGCATGATATGAAGCCTTTTTCTTGGAAAAGGCCCATTCTTTGAAGCCTAAACTCCAACTTTTCATCATCATACTCCCGAGGCACTTCTTTCGGTTTGGATCCAGCTCCGCAGTGAATGTGTTCGCAACATCTTAGGATCAACAGATAACGCTAGATTCAAGATCAAACAGAGGACTTTCAAGAGAGAAAATATTTAAAAGTTTGCAAGAAACCAAAAGGGACGCCTAAAGAAGTCAAGGGTCAATTTGTTGACTAAGTCAAGAGCTTTTTGAGTTAAAGTTGGCTAAAACACTCCACGATTGGTGGAAGTCACCTTTTCAACTTTAGATCAAGCCAAAATCACCTTTTGAGCTTGAGTTAGGTCCCCAAATCTGTGGATCTGAAGCTTAAACATATATATTCAAGGTGAAGGCATCCCATTTCATTATTTCATTGCAGGTTAAGAGATCAAGATCAGCCACAAGCTCTCAAGGACGCCATTAGAGATCTGAACAAGGTTTTCATCCGTTCTTCAATTTTTCTTGCAGATCTGAAGCAGAAAAGGATTGCTATTTTGAGGATTTGGGTCGGAGAACAAATTTTTTGAGATGAATGAAGCTGTCACACTTCCTATCATTTCTCTCGCCTTCTGGTGTGGGTTTCACGGGAAAAATGGCAGGGCCCCAATGGTGGAATGTGGAGCAATTGACATTGTTTGGAAAGGCATCTGAACAGGTACCCGAATAACGGCTTGCTGCTATTTTTGGGGTTTTCGAAAAAGTTTGAATCAAATTCGAGGCTGAGTTTTGTTGACATTGAAGCGAACAAAACCCACGTAATGCAGTTTTAGGAAAAATACTTCGGCGAGGCGCTATTTTCAAGGGTTTCCGAAAACCATCTGAACAAGGTCAAGATTACAGTCAATCTTTAAGTTTTTCAAGATGCAGTACTCCCAGGTACAATACGAGACCAAGACGGTCTTACTCCATGATTACTTGAAAACAGTTGACACAAATTTACACCAAGTAAATCCAGCGGTTGATTTGGAGCAGCTAGAAGGCATGAATCAAATCACATTGCAGAATATTGAAGAATCCGGGTTGCTGCAGGCCGCATCAATTCCCATCACACTACAGAGCGTAGAGCTTGTAATCGCTTGTATCAAGCATTAAAATCCTACCACCAGAGAAATCAGAGCAGCATATGGAAGAATTGTTTGCAGTCTAAAGCCTCAGGATATTGAACGGTGTTTTGATATTCCATCATGTCCTAACAGCAAAGTCATATCAGTGACGGAATGTGAGAGGGAATTTGAGATAGCTAAGGACAAATGTAAAAAGGTTATGGCTGAAAAATGGCTAAAAGTGACAAAGGCAAGCTTGCCTAAGCCGTTGGGACGAGGAGAATGTAAAGATGAGTACGCAGTGTTAATCACTCTACTCAATAGAATCACTGGAGAAGAAGATGGTCGTCAATTCCAGCCATGGATGTACTATATCATTGCTAAAATCATTGGCAAGAGGGAATATTATGACTGGGCCACTTTGATTAGTGACACTCTCCACCGACAAATCACTGGGTATCTGGAAGCTCATAGGTTCCACATGTGCTCTTACCTGGTATACTTGATAGCCTTCCAAGGTGAATTCAAGTTATTGAACAATGTGGGAACCTTAGGTGTGCAGAAGGTTCACGAACATTTCGCACGTCTTGAGTTTACTCAAGTGGAGCGACACTTCAAGAGAACGAGTGATAACTTCATTATGCACACAGTACGTGAGCTTAACCATGAGATGCACGTGCGTATTTCACAGACAGCCAGAGAGGCAATGGCGGATTGGGCGGATTGGTTCATTCAATTCCCTACGTTCTCCTACATACGCGTGTATGGCTACATTGGCCACCCCGCCATGCTACCAAGATACCCTTCAGATAGGGTAGTCTTCATGGAATTCCTGAGACAGTTGTTCGACGTTCATGCCTACTTGCGCTTGAAGAGGAAGACAGCTGTTAACTTTCCTGTTGAGATGGGACTATATAGATGTGGATTCGCGGCAGATGCTAAGATGATGAGTCAGGAAACAGCGAGGTTTAACCTCAAGTATCTCATTGATAGAAGATCCTATGATCCCAGAGGACTCTATGCAGCACACCTCGAGCAACACTCATCACATAAGTCTTCTATGGAAGATTATTGGGTAAATTGCAAAGACGAGTATGAAGTGCGAAGAAGGAACTACAGCAGGTTCAGACTCTCACAAATTGCTAATTTTATGTCAGCAGACATCGAGGGCCTGTCCGATGATGAAGGGGAAGTCACTCTCCCCTCATTCTTCGCAGATTCAGTTGACTCCCAACCGCTCCCGAGAGTGGATTGGTATGCCAAAGAAGACACATCTATAGAAGAAAGAATGAGTAGAGTGGTTAGAAATAGCCAACTCTATCTCGACAGCAAGAAATCAAGGAAGGTGATACCTCACAGAGCAGAGCCGCCACAGGTTCAGTCTACACCACCTTCCACTTCAAAAAGGAAGCCTAGGCAGAAGCAATGGTGCAATCCTCCCCGAGGGATGAGGATGTCAAAGCCTAGAACACAGAGGACACCAGTGGAGAAAGCCACACATAGTCCTAAAATAATCACGGGTATTGCTGCCCCAGAACAAAGAGTAGAGACTGCTACCCCTGATTCAGCAGAAGTTATCACGGAGGAACCAGCAGCAGTAGTTGTTGAAGAACCAGTGGTTGAGCCAATGGCAGAAGCAACAATAGTAGAAGCAGCAGCAGAAACGGTGCCTGTTATGGAAGCAGAGCCGCCAATATCACCAGTACCACAGCGGTCACAAGTCCTCATCGACTTGGATTCGCCACCGAGAGACATTGCTCCAGCACAGTCTCACACTTCTAGCATACAAGGGCCTCACGTCCCTCCTAGCGAAGTTCGTCGAGATTCTATTTGGCTTGAAGGCTTCCTAGGAAGAAAGAGGGAAAAACCCTCCTATGAACTTGACTTTACCGAATTCGATCACGTCCCACAAGACACGTCGGCGAAAAGGTTGAAGAATCAAGTTCACATAGAAAGGAATGCAGAGTGTGAGATCATCATAGAGACTGCCGCTCCACCAGTAGAGAAAAGCATACACGAGGTCCAAGTAGGAGACTACACTTTGTCTCAACTTAACCTCGGGAAGACTACACGACAGGTGGAGGCAGACCTTCTTGGAATAGCCTCGGTGAGCGCACAAGAAAGAATGGCTAAGGATGGTAAAGAAAAAGCAGCCTTAAAGGCTGAAAATCAGAAACTGAGGTCTTACATAACCAGCTTGATACATGGCACACCAAACGTCTCAGCCCTACCAGCAGGACTACTAGATCTCCCCGTTGAACAAAATCATCGGCAATTGATAACATTCGGCAAACACTTGAGAGATCAAGTGGAAGAGTTTGTTCTCAAGGGTAGATGTATACTGGCAAACCTATACCAGTCACGGGATAGAGCACATGGACTTCATGCAGAGATCCAACAATCAGAACAAAGGATTGCAGAAAAAGAGGCTTGAGAGCGAAAGCACAATTACAGATTTGCGAAATTGGCATATCAATCCGGTATACTCGAGGAAAACAAGCAACATCTTTTGCTTGGAAGGAACAAGCGGCGTACAAAGGTGAGAAAGCCTATGGCTCATTCGATGAGAGTTGATTGATTACGAATGGTGGTTGCCTGTATCCAACCACTTAAGAATGTTGGTGATATCTTTCCTGCATGGAACTCTCGAGCGTGAGGAGGAGAATATGTCGAGATGGATGCTATGCGAGAACGATTCCGGGGATGTCATCCATGATACCTTTCTTGATAGTCGAGATGGTTTTAAAGGTAGCTAAAGGTAACCTTTATCAACCAAGTTTGAAAGCGACATCTCGATTAGTATTGACCCGGAATCAGCTCTGGTGAGATCATGCTACGACGCCACGTCATCATCCTACAGAGCATTAACTCCCCAGAGGCCGATGAAGTCAACCAATGGATAGAGACATTGCTGATTAATGGCGAATTATAAATGCACCCAAAAAAGGACGCCATACACCCTCCAAGTGGCATTTATGAGACTTGAGTTTGACTTGATGCTTCTTTCCAAGTCAACTCAAGATGGTATTAAATGTAGTTGGAGTTAACTTGATGCTTCTTTCCAAGTTTAACTCCACTTTCCTTAAATCATGCATTGTCAGATCCCACTGATTAAGGATGTTTATTTGACTTCCATGATTTGTGGATCTTAGATCTCCACTAAATGTGGATGTCTATTTTGGAGGGATACTTTCATTAAAGTTTACCTTTAGTTTACTTTCAGTCAACTGAAGTAGTTTCCAGTTGACTCTTTGTTGATTTTCAGTTAACTGAAGTAGTTTTCCAGTTAACTGCTTGTTCCCCTTTTTAGGAATAAATCTTGCTAATTGATTGGCAAGAACTCATTGTTAACTCAAGGAGATTTTGGGGTTGCCTACTCCTTTGAGTTCTATAAATAAGAACCTTGGGCTCATTTTTTGTTTAACTTTTACTTGCTATGCAAAATTGCTGCGCCATTGTTGCCAACAGCTTTGAAAGCGGATATTTGTTCACTCTTGGATGAGAGTTTGTTGGTCGATTGTAATTGTGCATGATTTTGTGCCTTTGCTTTCCCAACCTTTGTAATTCGTTGATGAAGCTTTGAAGGAGAATATCAGAAGGCGCTTGCATTTTGGTCAATCTTTTTGAGTTGTGTCCATGTCTTGTGTTTAATAGCTCGTTGTTTCATTTCCCTCCTCGGATAGGAGTCCCTCCTCCTTGGACATTTGTTATTGGCAAGTTATCGTTTGTTGTTGTTTAATGTGTTGACTTCCAAGCTATACTTCAGATAGGAGTCCCTCCTCCTTAGCAAGCTCGTTGGCCAAGGCATCGTGATTCTGTTGTTTCTAGTAAACTATTTCTTAAGCTCATACCTCGGATAGGAGTCCCTCCTCCTTGGCAGATCTCGGATCTAGTTTACCGTGCAGAGCGTTTGCTTGTACCAACCTTATCCCGGTGTATACACGAGAGTTCAGAGCCTCGGTCATACCCTCTGGAGACGGCGAATTCAAGTGATCCAACCAACCCATTCCAGCTCCTTTACCCTCATGCTGCAATTTTACCTTGAAGGTGACTGGATAGATAAAAGCTATAATAGTCGTAGTTAAGATCTTCCGAAACTAGAGAAAAAGTTTAGCTACGACGCATTGTGTTTGTGCACCCTTGTGTCCTACTGTTGAAGTACAAAAAGATAGGAACCTTAGTTAACCATTCACTTACTTATGCATTGCTTTCAGCAGAGAGGGACTTCTTTTTAAATAACAAAGAAGTGTTACATACAAAACATTTGAAATAGCTGACGTTTAGAATCAGCACTCGAGTGCTAATTTAAGCATGCTTGACTTTAGCGGATACTTGTTCACTCTTGGATGAGAGTTTGTTGGTCGATTGTAATTGTGCATGATTTCGTGCCTTTGCTTTCCCAACCTTTGTAATTCGTTGATGAAGCTTTGAAGGAGAATATCAGAAGGCGCGTGCATTTTGGTCAATCTTTTTGAGTTGTGTCCACGTCTTGTGTTTAATAGCTCGTTGTTTCATTTCCCTCCTCGGATAGGAGTCCCTCCTCCTTGGACATTTGTTATTGACAAGTTATCGTTTGTTGTTGTTTAATGTGTTGTCTTCCAAGCTATACTTCGGATAGGAGTCCCTCCTCCTTAGCAAGCTCGTTGGCCAAGCCATCGTAAAATTGTTGTTTCTTGTGAACTATTTCCTAGCCCATACCTCGGATAGGAGTCCCTCCTCCTTGGCAGGTCTCAGATCTAGTTTACCGTATAGAGTGTTTGCTTGTACCAACCTTATCTTGGTGTATACCCGAGATGCGTTGGAAAGAAGGCTTGATAAAATGGAACAAGCCCGAGACATGTACAAACAAAAGGCCGAATGATATGCAGCTATTTTGAGGAGACTTGCAAACTCTTCAAGAAATATCCAACCCATGGCTATTGAAAACCTTGAAGAACCAGCAGTACAGAAGGCAAAAAAGTTTTCCTCCAAAGGTAAAGCATTGTATGATTTCATTGATGAATTAATACAAGATGGTTCACATGTAATAGTTGTTGTAGATGAGAAGGCCCCACAAATAGCCAAGCTCATATCAGAGCTTGATAAGGAAGAAAGTATTCTTACCCAAGAGCAAAAAGAGATGGAAAAATGCCTATCATTTTGGTCACAAATGAAACAGGCAAAGCTCAATAAATTGGTGCAAGTTGGGGTAATTCCCAACAAGGAAAAATATGTAGAGGTAAGAGAATCACTCAAGCACCGCATTGAAGTGATCAAATCTCTTATCAAAGATCTCCACCATGTTCAAGAAGATGTCGAAGGACATCCTGCTATCCTGGAGAAGGGAATTAAGGAGTTGTCGGGCAAGCTTCTTGAAGAAAACCGTACTTTCCTCCCGGCCAACAAACTTTCCAAGATCTACAAAGAAGCTGTCATGCAGCAAGTTGAGGATGCCAGCTTTTCAAAAGCCTCAATACATGTCACTTATGAGATACAGCTAACTCTTGATAATCTCAAGACACATCTTCACAGATGCAAGAAAATTCATTCATCTACCAGAAGGTTGATCACATGAGTTCACACCCTTGTAGATTACACAGTTGGTCCAGATGATGCATTCATCCAGGAGACCACGAAGAAGTATGAAGACTTCCACGCCCAAAGCAAGGAACCATGAAGACTCTTGATCTCCAGTGTTGAATATTTTGATGCTTCCCTTTATGCATCTTGTAAATAGTTTTTGACATCTTAAATGTCTTTTCAGCAAATGTAATTACATTAAAAATCTGAGATGTAGTTCCACAAAGATGGACAACATTTTGACTTAGTCAAAGTTAGTTGAGATTTTCCTAAATTAGCTCACCTAACTTTCCTAATTTTACTCAACTAATTTCCTAGATTTTCTCTTCCCTCTCTTTTATAAATAAGAGGGATTTCTATTGTAATTTTTACCTTTAGTATTTTGCAACGAAGTGCTACCCTTTTTGAAGCAGACTTGTGAAACTTTTCGTTCATGTTTGTGAATGAAAATATGATCAATAAAGAAGAGAATTGCATACCAGACTTTGTGTTGGAATCAATAATCTTGTGGATTGATCATATTGGTAGTGATTAGTAGGTGAGATCTAAAGGGCTTCGAATAAATTTATGTAAACTTTGTGTTACATTCTTTATTTGAATTTACATTTATGTTTGAGTAATCATTGATGGATTATTTGCAAGACTTTGTGCTTGCATTTGTTCGGATTGCTCGTGGAGTTGTTGTGTTGTATCTAGAAGACTCTGCGCTTCTAATATGACGTGTTACGTATCTTAAGGATCTGTCGGTGAAAAGCTACGGGACGAATTTGTGCCTTCGTGAGCTTTTCTTTCTCATTTTTATTGTTATTGTTATCATGTTGGTACCTCTACGCTTTGCTTTGACAAGATAGAGGTATTGGAATTACTGCTTTGTTCTTAGTTCGAAGTTGCACAGAATCAGAACTCAACTGTGGAGCATTGTAAAACATCTTCTCTGAAAAAAAGAGAGAAGGATGAATGTGACACACCCCGAATCTATTAAGTATAGTGTACATTTTGTAAGTATTTAGTTTGTTTTGCTTAGTTTCTGAAAGCAGTAAGAAGGGTGCCTCCCCTTTTCTAAGAGGAGAGATTATATCTCATACAACTGTGGTTGAAATCTAGGTTGTGTAATCTATTGAAAAGGTGATTACATAATTTTCACCCAACACATATCACATCTCCAATTTCCCCTACCCAATTGGTTGTCTTACCCATAGATGGCATACTCACCGAGTTAGCAAGTACTCGCAATGTTAACGAGTTTCAATGCCATTTACTTGCCAAAGAAACTAACCAATTTTTGCCAAGTACTCACCGATTTGTACTGCCAAAAACTCGGTGAGTTTAACAAAAAAAATCACCCAGATACATTAAAAAAGTGGAACATGAAAAAAACACAAAAAAACAAGAAAAATAGTCAAAAAACTCGCAATTTTTCCCAATAAATGCATGAATGTGTAATGTCCCCAATATAGCCCTACGCTCTTCAGTGATTGATAGCCTATTTCCGGAGGCCCATAGGCTAGTCAAAAGTGGAAATTAGGGCTTCCTATTTTATAGGAGGTTTCAGTTGAGCTTTTGATGGCTTGCATGAAGAAGTTTGGCATTGAGATTTTTGGAGCTTTCTGGGTTTTTGGAGAGCTTCAAAGTGTGGTAACATGCATTTCATGAAAATGACATGCATTTCTATCTGGTACCTTGCATGCAGGAAAGGTTTTTGGGTTTTTCTAGGTTTTCAGAGATCTCCAGAGGGGTGTAACATGCATCTGATTCTATCAACCTTTTCAGACACTTTCTATTTTTAGTAAGTCAAGACAACTTCCCAGTTTGTGTTCAAATGAAGTTTGCAAACACTTACTATTTATAGCAGTTTGCTATTTTTGGTAAACACTATTTATGGCAATGTCATCCTAGCAGCAACATAGTCATTTCAGTCCATCATTCTATTTTTAGCAATGAGGCAGTTCAGTTTGGGGCATTGGCTTCTTCTTTCCTCTTGGAGCTAAGTTTTAATAACTTAGTCATTTTCCAACGTTGCTTTTGGACCCCGTGCCTATGCGAATGACTTCAAGTTGTTTTTAAAAGTAGAACCTTTATGTGGACGTCCAAGTTGAGATTATTATATTTTAAAATGGTTTATATGCTAAGTCATATTTGGACACCTAAGTTGGTGAATAAAGTGTTTTATTAATATTTCATTTATCTCAAAAAAGTTGGTTGGGCATCCCTCTTGGAAGGTGAAGTGATTTGTGTTCTTTCTTGGTGGTTACAGAGTGTTTCATTCTGCAAGAAGAGTCTATTTATTCTAGCCTTGCTCATTCATTCTCATCTTTTGGAAATTAAACATAATGTTATGCTGCTGAAATATTTGCAGAGCTTGCTTCAAGGATTGCATACCTCTTAGCTTCTTCTTCCAGTCGTCGTGCTTGAGAGATAGTACCTAGCTGGACATACTGAAGACTGTGCTTTACTCAAGAGTGCAGATTGAGCTTTAATTTCTGATTTATTAAAGCAGATTGTTGTTGTATAATTTGTTTTACTGTTGTTGGTTCATGCTTGGCTATAGCACGTTTTCATTCATAACTCCTTGGGCAATTTTTCTATCATTCTGGGTATTGAAGATATCAATTCTACTACCTTGGGCACCCCTTTCCACAAAGTTGTAGATTTTATTACGAAGTATTCAATTTTCTAGAGCTGGTCGCCCTAGCCCAGGTTGCCATCCCAATTCTAGATTTGTCTTGGGAAGCATGCACAATAATCTAGAGCTGTTTGTGATTGTATCTTGCCTTGTTTCTGGTCGCCCAGCTCTTAGCTTCCATTTGCATTCAGTTTCAGCTTTATCAAAGGTGTTTGGAGAGAGTATGAGCAAATTGGTGAAATTCTATACTGTTGGTCTAATTTTCTATTACTTATCATATCTAATACACTGCTGTTTTGAGCTTAATATCTGATCATACTCATGCTATTTCAGTTAGGGAACATTTCTCTAACATTTTGATGTATTTGGGTGATAAATTACTAAATTGTGGTGCAATTGTGTTAATATTGTAAAGCTGGTTTAGTAGTACTAACAGTTGTCATTTAATTTCTGCACTTTATGTTTGTAATTACTCCCACTGAAGAAGTAGTTGAGTCTTATTTTACTTTCAGCACATATTGTTTAAATTCCCCTCGCTGAATTAAGTGGTAGTGTGGATTCATGGTCGGCTTTCCGCCTTATTAATTGTAATAGCTTCACTCCCACTGAATAAGTGGTTGAGCCTTCATGGTCGGTTATCCGCCTACTCTTTGTATTTTCAGTATTTACTTTCTTAGATGGTTGGCTAGCCGCCTGCAGCTTGTATTTCATTTTCCATTTTGCTAACAATGCCCGGCACTATATGCTCTCACCTTGCCCACATTGGGATCTTGGTGATCAAAAGGTGAAGGGTTACCATTCTTGCTGGTTTATATTTGGAGCTAACGCTAATAGTGGTGAAATTGTGCTAATTTATTCAAAAAAAACTTAAGGGGATATTATAGAATGCCCCTCACACTTCCTCACATAGCACTTGGAGAGAAAATATTCTCCATAACAATGTGCCAAATACCTTATTCTCCCATAAGTGTTAAAATTGTGAAATGGTGTACGAAAAGAATTTTTATGTGGTTTCAAAGGCCTTACTGTGAGGAATGTTGCTGCTCAACCCCGTTGAAGGCATTGCCCCAGACCCCCACAAAGGCGTGTTGGCGATGGTTTTGAGACCCGCACCAACCTGAGAATAAAGTCTCAGACTCTATCCTCTCTTGAACAAAGAGTATTCAGCATGCTAAGATTGCGAGGTAAGATCGTACTTTCAACTCCAAGGTTCCTTGAGTGCGAATAGGCTCGGTTGGCTACGATGTGATATTGCTGGTATGTCAGG
>VDFB02385579.1:0-20348 GCA_007258455.2 Sequoia sempervirens
GGACCTTGATGGAGAAGGCTAGGAGTATGCTGTGTGGAGCTGGACTGGAACAAAAGTTCTGGGCTAAAGCTATTGCCACTGCCTGCCACCTGATAAACAGGTCTCCTACATCAGCTCTTGTTGATAAGACGCCAATGGAAGCACGGTCGGGCCACAAGCCTTCACTTATACATCTGAGAGTGTTTGGTTGTGAGGCATATGCTCATGTGCCAAAGGAGAAGCGGACAAAATTGGACAACAAAGCTATCAAATGCATCTTCATTGGATATAGTTATGGTGTGAAAGGATACAAGCTTTGGGATCCTGTTGCACAAAAGGTATTTTATTCCAGAAGTGTTATTTTTAGATAAACTAAGCCTTCTTCTATTATAGTGCAGCCAGAACAGATGGAAGAAAAGAAAGATGTGATTCAACTGCTTACTACACTTGAGAAAGTTGAATCGAGGCCTTAGAAAGACAAGATGTTGAGGAGATCTCTACGAGTTCTGAATCATCAGAGGAAGATGGAGAACCTGAACCTGAACCAGATCTTGTTCGAAGGTCTAGTAGACAGAGGAAAGCACCAGAAAGGTATGGATATTCTCCTGATGATTGGAGGTGTATATTTGCTTTGAATGCTAATATTGATGAACCAAGATCTGTAGAAGAGGCTCTTGGTATGAATGATTCAGAGTCCTGGAAAATAGCCATGGAAGAAGAGATGGCAACTCTTAAGAAGAATGGCACATGGGACCTTGTACCATTTCCTAAGGACGGAAGCCTGTTGGTTGTAAATGGGTGTTCAAAAGGAAGATGGGTTCAAATGGAAGCATTGAGAAGTATAAAGCACGTTTGGTTTCAAAAGGTTACTCCCAGGTTGCAGGAGTTGATTATGGTGAAATTTTTTCTCCTATAGCAAAAATGACATCCATTCGATTTTTACTTTCTATTGCAGCTACTTATGATCTAGAGGTTGAGCAGATGGATGTGAAAACAGCTTTCCTTCATGGAGATTTGGAGGAAGAAATTTATATGACATAGCCAGAGCACTTTGTGGTGAAAGGTAAAAGTCATTTGGTTTGTAAGTTGAAGAAATCCTTGTATGGTTTAAAACAAAGTCCTAGGATGTGGTACCAGAAGTTTGATACATATGTTTTGAGTTTGGGATTTGTGCAATCTAAATCTAATCACTGTATATATTACAAGTCTAATGGTGATTATTTTCTGGTTATTGCCTTGTATTTCGATGACATGTTGTTTATTGGCAAAGGAAAAGGTTTGATTGCATAATTAAAATCTCAGCTCTCAGCAAAGTTTGAAATGAAAGATCTTGGCACAACAAGGCATATTCTGGGAATGGAGATTATAAGAGATAGGAAAAATAGAAAGCTTTGGCTAGGCCAGAGTAAGTATGTTGGTACTATTATGAGAAGATTCAATATGCAGGATTCCAGACCATTGAGTGTTCTTGTTACTATGGGAACAAAGCTTTCTAGCTCATAGTGTCCTACATCCCCATTGGAGATGGAAGAGATGAGTCGAGTACCATATCAGAGTGTTGTTGGAAGTTTGTTGTATGCTATGGTCTATACAAGACCAGACATTGCCCAAGCAGTGGGAGTACTTTCCCGTTACATGTCTAATCCAGGAAGAGCACATTAGGATGCAGTAAAAAGAGTTTTCAGATACTTGCAGGGTACCTTAGAGTACTCTATTTGTTTCCATGGAATAGGAAACGAGCATTCCTTGGATATTCAAGGCTACGTGGATTCAGACTGGGCCGGTGATGTTGATAAAAGAAGATCCACCAGTACATATGTGTTTACATTATTCGGTGGTGTAATCAGTTGGATGAGAAAGCAACAAGCTGTGGTCGCTTTGTCCACTATAGAGGCAGAGTATATGGCAGCTACTCATGCCTGTAAGGAAGCCATCTGGCTAAAGAGATTGTGTTCAGATATAGAGTTCAAACAAGGTGCAGTGACAATTTATAGTGATAGTCAGAGTGCAATCTGCCTAGCGAAGAACCTGACATTTCATGCCAGGACCAAGCACATTGATGTACAATATCATTTTGTGAAAGATATGGTCGAGGATGGCAAGGTGAAGTTGGAGAAGGTGGAGACTTTGGTGAATGTTGTTGATGCATTAACTAAGCCCGTGAGCACAGAGAAATTCAGATGGTGTTCAGAGTCTATGGGGCTCTCGGCCCCTAGCAATTAAGTCCATGACACTTTGGATCCCCTGACTCTTGCAAGGTGTTCGACAAGTGGGAGAATGTTGAGAATTGTGTCTCAATCTTGCAAGCTTTTTCCAGAAAATTCTAGAATTTGTTTGTGGTAATTCTCCACATGTTCATGTGTTGGAAAAAGGTGTATGAGTTATTAAAAAATTTGCCTTGTCCCTAGTAGAATATAGGAGGGCTATTTTTAGAATATAAACAACTCATTGTATAACTTTTATGGGGGTCTAAACTAGAGGACAAAATTATGGACGAAAATGCTATTTTAATTTGGTTGTTTTTCCATCTTGGAGTTACAAATGACAAGTGGGTAACATGTGGCATGGTTTTTTTGCCCATGGTTTTGGCCCATGGTTTTGTAAAGCCACAAATGGTTTCTAGGTTGTAAATCACTATAAAAGGAGGGCTTGGGGAGCTGTTTGAATCATTGAGTTCAGTTTGCAAGACTGGGTGCTAGAAGGAGTCTCTCTGAGTTTGAGTTTGAGTTGTGGTGATGCGCTCCTGTAAGAACTTGCATTGCAAGTGTATTGTAATCTTCTTGATTTGATAATACATTATGCGAGTTTTGGAGGGTGGGGTTTTTCTCCCGGAAGGGTTTCCCCACGGTAATTATTATGTTATGTGTTTATTGTGATATTTCATTTATGCATGTTTATTTGTCCATTGGAATCTCTGTAATAGTTAGTTGAATTTGCATAATTGTCCTCTCAAGATTAGCGTAGGAAGCGATTTCGTGCACCTTTGCTTCCTTACAGTTATATCATAAGGTACGTACCAATCATTTCTACCATTACCCGTGAGTTGCATATGCTCACAAAAGTCAACGAATTGAGACAAACATGATGAGGAATGAAGCAATTCAGAATAAGCTGCTACGCGCCGCAAGCCTGACATTTCATGAATGGGTGGGATAGAGGAATCAGTTAATGTTGGATTTTCGACACTACTAGCAATGTAATCATTTTTATGATTTGAATTCACACTGACATTAGAGAGGGAGGCTTTCTCTGGAAAGTTCAATTTGGCCCTTCTGCCTCTGAATTTTAAAGCAGCATCGTCGTAGGCTTTGGTTGCGTCTTCTGCAGTGGAGAAAGTACCGAGCCAAACCCGAACTGCTTTGTTTGGGTCTCTAATTTCTACGGCCCATTTACCCAACGGCCTCTGTCTCACTCCTCTATAACGCCTCTTCCTTTTTTGTTGCTCCACATTCGAATTTGCTTCCTCCACCACACGCGCCTCATAATCTTTCCTTCTCAATATCTCTTGCTCTGAAGCACTCATTTTTGGTTTGTATCAATATTGTTTGCGTCTACACACAACACTCAAATAAAAGCATTACAATTGGGAAAAAGTGGCTCAATACTTACTAAAATCATGGAATCTTAACTGCACAGAATGTCTTCACACTGTAAAATTTGTTGGCTTCACAATCATCTCATTTTGTATCTTGTGTGAATTTTTTCAGGACTTACTCTTTTCTCATTTATGATAAGTGCGAGTGGATTAACAAAATCACCAGTGTCTTTCTTTTGGTATCGTGGGGAATTTTTGAGACCCTGTAGATTGTCACCCAGCTGTAGGAGGTGAGAGTTTGGCACCCATTTTCTAGTAATTTATTTTTCTCATTTTCTGTCAGATCTTTTTGATTAAGGGACTGATTTTCTTACTATGTGAGGAGAATGTTTATTGATTTTCTATTTTGAGTTCTTTTAAAATATTTTATGGTTTCTTTTGTATGGTAAATTTTATGTATTTGTTAAAGTCTGAAGAGAGATCCAATTGTTTTATAACAGCCAAGGTTTACTTTGTTAGAAAACCAAGATCACCTGCATGCAAGATGGATACCTATCACATGCAAAAGATATGAAGAACCAAAGAAGATGTTCTGTAAACCTCTCAGTAAAAATGCATTAAGAGAATCAATGATTACAAAAGAGATCAATCCTTATGAAGGAGGTCAAGAAACCCTAAAAAGGAAACCCTAAATGAAACCCTAGTGCACACTTAATAATTAATAATTAATTAATTATTAATGTGCCTAAGTTTAGCTTAAGTAACAAAGAGGAATAAGTGACTTAATTAATTAATCAATATGATATAATTAATTAAGCATAATAACTTATTACTCTAACACTCCCACTTAAGATGAACTTAGGAAGAAGCTAAAACACTAGAATAAGATGCATGAAAGCAAAGATGGGTCCCAACAACTAGGCCTGATCAGGTACCCATTTACAAATGCAAGAATGGAGTAGAGAAGGAAAAACCCAGTGGGAGAAAACCCCCCTACAATGAGATGTCATGCTGCAAAGAAGCACTGGAAGAACTCTATAGAGTAACACTGGAACCGCAATCTGACAAGCAAGGAAAGATACTTCTGTCTACAACTGAAACCAAAACTGGAATCATGATAATGTGACAGCAGACCCGATGCCACGAACCCGATGCCACGAAACACTCAAAAACTCCAAACAGGAACAACCCTGGAATCTATGAAGCAACAAGCAATTATTGAAAGATGTATTACTGAAAATGAAGTGGAAAGATGCAAGATGCACCCTCCCAACTGCCAAAATATCCAAGTAATCTCCAAACAACCCATCGGGCCAAATCTGGACTAAGCGATCAACCTGGGACAAATACAGAAAAAGTGCATGGACAACAGCATAGAGCTCCTTAATACCTTTCCAACACCGCAAACGAGGCAAAAATTGGACATCGTGGCAAAAAGTTATGAGCTCAGAAGCATAAAAATTACATCTAACTTCAAACAGCAATAAATTGAGAAAATCAGAAAAATACTGTAAAATAAACTACACCAAATGAAAGTGCTCGAAACCAGCTTTCCGGCGATATCTCGTTTGCCCGATTTCGATACCGTATTCTCAAGTTATGACCAAAAGAAAAAAAATTGCTCTTTTAGGGCAAAATAGGGCTAGGAGGGGCAAAGAGGGCCGGCCGTACGGGTGATGTCATGCTGACATCAGCACTTCGCTATGTTAAAATTGATGGCCTTCTGGCCATCGCCGCAAAAAATTGGCCCCCCTGAAAAAAGATGACAGTGCCGGTATATTCTCTGATATGGCCGAAATATTCTAGGGAATCTTGGCCAGAATTTGGGAGGGAATATTCCCTAGGAGAGCTTGCCGCCGATTACAGGGGTGTCGCCGGGGTTCGCCGGAGTAAAGGACCGATGGCGTAAGAAGTCGCCGACTACTGCATGCCGTCGGTGTGGAGACCACCGCCGATGGCGATAAAACCGCCGGTGGCAAGTACAGGGGACCCGCAGGCCTGCCATGCAGGTACCTGCGGGTACCTCTATTTAATGAGCCCTCGCTAGTTTTCTTTCTTTTGTAATAAATTTTGATTTGTTTTTTTTTTTTATTTTTCAAAAAAAACAAGCTAGTAAATTTTTTTGCGTGCAGGAAATTTTTGAAAAACCTAATTTTTTTTTGAAGATCGTGCAAGGGACAGTATAGAGGTCGTACGGACAAACTTTTTTTTTCCTCACAAATAGCCAACGCCGAATATAGGCGAGTTATATGTCATTTTTCATCTCTCGGACGCTCTGGATCTGATGGCGAGGTCTGATCTGCCTGAAAACACACCAGAAGCTTTGCAACTTCCAGATCTTGCAAAAAGATGTCTGTGGAAACCCTTGCACTTGAAACTCACGAAAGGCCATATCTTCAGATCACGAACATGTAGCTGGAGGTCTGGAGCTCGATACCATGTTAGAAAACCAAGATCACCTGCATGCAAGATGGATACCTGTCACATGCAAAAGATATGAAGAACCAAAGAAGATGTTCTATAAACCTCTCAATAAAAATGCATTAAGAGAATCAATGATTACAAAAGAGATCAATCCTTATGAAGGAGATCAAGAAACCCTAAAAGGGAAACCCTAAATGAAACCCTAGTGTGCACACTTAATAATTAATAATTAATTAATTATTAATGTGCCTAAGTTTAGCTTAAGTAACAAAGAGCAATAAGTGACTTAATTAATTAATCAATATGATATAATTAATTAAGCGTAATAACTTATTACTCTAGAGTTTTTTTCCCTGGAGCATTCTTAGAGATAATTGTAAAGCTTCTGATTTTGAAAATCGTATAAAAGTTCACCATATCTTGGCTCATTAAAAAGGTTAACAGTAAGATAAAATAATGTAAATACTTTTTTTTGTTTATAGGTTTTATTTTATAGGATAAGTAGAGTGTCTAATTGCAGGGATCTCTTTAAGGTTTTGTGTTATGTTTTTAAATTATTATGATCAATTTTATCATAGCACATAATGTAGCAAATGTGGCATCTAGCATGTTAATTTTCTTTTTTAAAGGAGATATCTTTATGTATTAATGTAGTAAAATACAAACTCTATCCGAATTTAAAGATTTGTAAGAAATTTTGCAGCTAAGATTTGTAGAACAATCAAATGAAAATGCATTATGTGATTCACATAATGAAGAGAAAGAGAATACAATAAATGTGGAAAAATTAATGAAGCTTTATTTTTTATTCAAGACACAATTAATCAAAGAATATTTTCTATGAAAGTGGCAATGTTCATTCTAAGTAAGCATGAAAAAAATGCATATTAAGTTGCACAAACTACAAAATTGTAAATATCAAGATTTTTTTGAAAATGTAACAAAAGTCAATAGTGAATTTCTTAATGATTTCTTGATAGAAGTGGAAAGAATGAATAGTTAAATGAAGATTTCAAGTGAAATTGTGACTAACATGCATGATATGGAAAAGTTTTAAGAAAATTTATTCTTGAATTTTATAATGCAGTTTCTATAGTAGTAATTTTTATGATGCAATTTCTATAGTAGAAATTTCTATAGTAGAATTTTATGATGCAGTTTCTATGGTAAAAATTTCTATAGTAGTAATTTTTTTTTAACTATCAAATAAAGGATCAGAGTTATGAAAAAAACTAAAACAAAATGTTCTTCTAAGAAAGGCCTAAGAGGTAAAAGAAACAATCTTTCCAAGAACCAAAGGAAAATGAATCTAGAGATAACTTCTAACAATAAGGAAAATGAGTCTAAAGGTGAATCTAACAACTTCAAGGAAGAGGTAATCATTTAGAGGTAGAAGTTATTGTAATAAGTTTTTTCAATATGAATTGAAATCTTGTAATAAACAATTTGAAATAGAAAAAATGAATGTTTATAATACTATTGAAGATAGACAATGTTTGTTCATTTTCCATTTCAATAAAAAGGAATGTGAGAATATTGTATGTTACATTGATTTTGAGTGTTCTTCTTGTACCTAATTGAATAAGAATTTGTTCATCAATTTAGATGAAAAGAAAAACAACAAAATGACATTGAGAGATAATCAATCTCATGGAACCAAAAATTGTGAGGTAAACGATTTCAATAAAACACTAGTAATTCCATCACTTAAAAAGAAGTTATTTGTTAGAAAAATGTTATAAGAAAATTATCAAGTGAATTTTAATGAAGATGAGTGTATAATCAGATATAATTTTAAAAAGTAATTTAGATGTTGCAAGAATATAAATTGTAGGTGATAGGATGCTTCCTCTCTATTTCACTCAAGAAAATAAAGCATTAAAAACTAGCGAAATTAACTGAAGTAAGATCACTTAAAACACTGTTATAGTTACAACTAAAAATTGTGAGCTAAAACATATCAATAAAATACTAGTAGTTCCATCACATAAAAAGAAGATGTTATTTGTTAGAAAAATGTTATAACAAAATTATCAAGTGACTTTTAATGAAAATGAGTGTATAATTAGATATAGTTTTAAAAAGTAATTTAGATGTTGAAAGAATATAAATTGTAGTTGATAGGATGCTTCCTCTTTATTTCACTCAAGAAAATAAAGCATTAAAAACTAGCGAAATTAACTGAAGTAAGATCACTTAAAACACTGTTATAGTTACAACTAAAAATTGTGAGCTAAAACATATCAATAAAACACTAGTAGTTCCATCACATAAAAAGAAGATGTTATTTGTTAGAAAAATGTTATAACAAAATTATCAAGTGACTTTTAGTGAAGATGAGTGCATAATACGATATAATTTTAAAAATTAATTTAGATGTTGCAAGAAAATTAATTCTAGGTGATAAGATGTTTCCTCTCTATTTCACCCAAGAAAATAAAACATTAAAAACTAGTGAAATTTACTAAAATAAAATCTAGTACCAAAGAAATAGGCATCTTTGATTTAGTCATTTACTTTTGCCTAGAAAAGTAATAATGATTGAAGGACTACCTTTCATTGAAGATACAAAAGAAGTGTGTGAAGAGTGTATTGTTGACAAATAATATCAAGCTAGATTTTTAATTGATAAATTAAGAAGAGTTAAAATATATCTTGAGGTAATTCTTAGAGATTTGAGTTTTTTCATAGAAAAACATTCTTTGAACAAGTCAAAGTATTTTCTAACTTTTATTAATAATTACTCAAGAAAAACTTGGGCATACTTACTACATAAACAATCAATACTACTTAATTAGTTTCTAGGCTTTAAGATATTGGTTGAAAGTTAGAGTGATCATTACATTGATTTAATCACAATAGATAATAGAGTTGAATATAAATGAAACATATATAGATTTTTTACAAAAGTCATGGAATCAAGAGAATTAAGTTCTTCCTACACCCCACAACAAAATGGAGTTACTAAAAAAGGGAATATGACCATTTTCAAAATGGAAAGGAGTATGATGAAATTAAAAAATTGAATCAAAATTTGTAGATAGAACTAGTATATATAATAGTACATATTCTAAATACGAGTCCTACAAAAGAATTCATAGGAATCTGTCTAGAATAATAGTGATTTGGAATTTTAAGTCAAAAGTTGGCTATGTGAGGGTGTTTGGATGTGTTTCTTATTTATGCATACTAAAAGAAAAAGGTTTATGTTTAATCATAAAGAAAAAATACATTTTTCTTGGATATAGATCAAAAAATAAAACATAAATATTTTATGATCTAGTAAGTATGAAACAAGTGATAAGTAGAGATGTGATATTTAATGAAGAAATAGAAAATCAAGCGATGATTGATATAGTTGATGAAGAAGAACTCAAATACAAAAGTGTGAAAGTAAGAAAATATCATAAACATCAAAGAAGCTAGAAATAATCCATCAATTCTTATGGTGGACTTAAATTTAGATAAAATGACAGCAATGTCAAAAAAAAAGTGAACTATTCCTTGATTACTTCAATCATAGAAAACAAAGAGCCACAAACCTTTGAACAAGCTCAAGAAAGTGAAGTGTGGGTTGAAGCAATAAATAGCTAGATAGAAACAATTGAAAAGAATGATACATGGAATTCGGTCTAGATTCCTCTTAGTTTGGAAGTAGTTGGTATAAGGGGGTTGTACAAGACTAAGTATAAATTTGATGGAACCTTCAATACACAAGATGTTGGATTGGTAGACAAAGAGAACACTCAACAAGAAGATATTGATTACACTTAAATATTTATACCCATATTATGAATGGATACCATTAAACTAATATCAACTTTGACAACTTGGTAGATTAGATAGTTTATTATTTGATTGTCAAGATCATTGATGAGAGGTTTATGCGATACAACCTAAAGGCTTTGAAATAAATTTTAAATAGCATTTTATTTACATATTCAAGAAGGCATTATATGTTTTTAAGCAAAGACTACAAACATGGTATTCCAATATATACTCATACCTACATCAAAAAGGCTTTTGTAAAAGTTAGATCCCAATATTTACATTGAGAACTTAGATGGTGATATTCTTATCTTAATTGTATATGTGGATGATCTTAGCTACACTAGGAACAATTCAACTTTATTTGTAGAGTTTAGATTGATCATGACTATATAATTTTGGATAACATATTTGTGATAGATACATGACATGTGGTAAAAAAATTCCTAAGCTCTTAAGAAAAATATTAAGCCCACCACAAAGTACTTACTAAGAATTTGAGAACTAAAGATAAGATTATAATTTATCATGTAGCATTTTTTTCCAATTTCATAAAACCTTCACCTCCATATAAAAATAGAATTTAAAGTCCTCTCCATTAAACAACCTCCTAAAAATATATATGAAAAAAAAACTATGAGTCAAATATAAAGAGATAAGACGTTAATATCAACTAAATAATTATATATCTTTGTTATGAGTGAATTTGGCTGTTTTAAGAGAAATGAGCTAAAAATTATCTACTATATACCTTTAACGTTTTATATACTAGGGTAACATTTTTCCATTCATCTCCCTATAGTTACAAATCAATAATATTTTATTTATTTATTGAAGGGATTGTTGCAAATGTTTCATGATTTCAATTGTACTAAGAACATCAAAGAATAACAGAAGTCTGTAGTAGAGGAGATGCAATAGGAAACAGGCGATCACCAGTTTGTTTGTTGATGCAGTAGATGGGTGTTGTCGTTGCCGTCAAAATCTGCGGATGTTCTCTGTGTCTGTTGCTTTCAATGGGATGAGAAGCTTCTCCATCAGCTACACGCGACATGGCAGACCAATCGACGGTGGAGAAGAAGTGGGTATTGTTATTAACATCCAAAATGACCTGCTCTGGATTCGAACCCAGATCCGATCCATTTCCGTGAATCGTCATTTTGCAGTCGCCTTTTAACTCACCTAAAATCAAAGCTTTGGGCAGAGCACCAAAGAGTCAGCTTGTCATTGTACCTCTGAAGTATTGTGATGTATATAATTAGCGCCTTAGGGGTTCAGTGCCTGTTTTCTATCCCGCCAGAGACGCTTTTGTGCATTTGCGTCTTCGACGACTTAAAAGACTCGAGTCTTCTAAGTCTTTGCAATTGTCAAATGTTAAACCATTGATGTTTGATTATGATTGTTATCGAGGTAAATTGTGTGCCGTGAATGCAACTATGTTTAAAAATAAAATAAAATTGAATTCATGAATATATTGTTTTCAACTTTCAAATGATAATGGATAAACAATAGTGGTAGATCTTCAAACTTATAGTGATGATGATGAACTTGTCAACAAATTTAAATATTGGTAAGAGGTTAATATTAAGCATTGAATTTTTTGTAAAATTTCATTATAAATAAATATTTCTTGGAAAAAAAATATTTTATCAATCTTGAAACATCCAGTTTTCCTTCATCTATCTACATCACCTTTGTACCTTGCTACATCATCCTTGTGCAACATGATTAAACAACAAGAGCAACTGATAAGAGATTAATATTAGACATTTGTAAATAATGAACAATTTTCAATCAACATTATAAGATTATCAAACCCTATAAGGACAATGACAACCTCATAGTACAAATTAGTAAGCCAACAATTGACATTAATACCATGTTAGGGTGAAAAAGTTTAATGAAATCAAGCTCAGTAAATTCAATAATGAATGGGCTCACTCAATAGTGACTCAGAACTCCACTTCCAACTTGCAAGTCCCTTTATTTATTTAGACTGAGTACAAATCACAATTCACACAATTGCATAAGGTTTTTCTAGATAAATTGCCCATGGGCGGAGCTTGGATAGTCAATGCAGTCAACTGGCCTCGCTGCTGCCTTGTAAATCCAGAATAGCGCTGAGTTATATCATAAGGTACGTACCAATCATTTCTACTATTACCCGCGAGTTGCGTATGCTCACAAAAGTCGGCGAATTGAGACAAACATGATGAGGAATGAAGCAAGTCAGAATAAGCTGCGACGCGCCGCAAGCCTGACATTTCATGAATGGGTGGGACAGAGGAATCGGTTAATGTTGGATTTTCGACACTACTATCATTTTTATGATTTGAATTCACACTGACATTAGAGAGGGAGGCTTTCTCTGGAAAATTCAATTTGGCCCTTCTGCCTCTGAATTTTAAAGCAGCATCGTCGTAGGCTTTGGCTGCTTCTTTTGCAGTGGAGAAAGTACCGAGCCAAACCCGAACTGCCTTGTTTGGGTCTCTGATTTCTGCGGCCCATTTACCTGACGGCCTCTGCCTCACTCCTCTGTAACGCCTTTTCCTCCGTTGCTGCTCGACATTCTAATTTGCTTCCTCCACCATACGCGGCTCATAATCTTTTCTTCTCAATATCTCCTGCTCTGAAGCACTCCTTTTCTTGTTTGTTTCAATACTGTTTGCGTCTACACACAGCACTCGAAGACCGCAAATTAAAGCATTACAATTGGGAAAAAGTAGCTCAATATTTACTGAAGTCATGGAATATTAACTGCACAGAATGTCTTTACACTGTAAAATTTGTTAGCTTGTTAATCATCTCATTCTGTATGCTGTGTGAAATTTTTCAGGACTTGAATTTTTCTCATTTATGATAAGTGCGAGTGGATTAACAGAATTACCATTGTCTTTTTCCTGGTATCGTGCTGTAAGAGGTGAGAGTTTGGCACCCATTTTCCAGTAATTTATTTTTTTTGTTTTTCGCCTGATCTTTTTGATTAAGGGGCTGATTTTCTTACTATGTGAGGAGAATGTTTATTGATTTTCTGTCTTTGAGTTCTTGTCAAATATTATATGTTTTCTTTTTGTATGGTAAAGTTTATATATTTGTTAAAATCTGTAGAGAGATCCAGTTGTTGTATAACAGCCAAGGTTTAGTTGAGAGTTTTGTGTTTTTTTTATTTTTGTATTTTTTAAAATCTGGAGGATTGTAAGAGATAATTGTAAAGCTTCTGATTTGAAATCATATAAAAGTTCACAATATCTTAGCTCATTAAAAAGGTTAACAGTAAGATAAAATAATATAAAGATTTTTTTTTTTTTTGTATGTTTTATTTTATAGGATAAGTATAGTGTAATTCGAGGGATCTCTTTTAAAGTTTTGTGTTATGTTTTTAGATTATTGTGCTCATTTTTATCATAGCACATATTGTAGGCAATGTGATATGTAGCATACTAATTCTTATCTTTAAGGGAGATATCTTTATTCATTAATGCAGTAAAATACAAATTCTACCAGAATCTAAAGATTTGTAGAAATTGTATAGCTAAATTTTGTAGAACAAAAGATGAAAATGTATTAGATGATTCACATAATAAAAAAAGGAGGATAAAACAAATGTGGAAAAAAAAAATGAAGCTTTTTTTTTTTATTCAAGGTACAATTAATAAAATAATATTTCTATGATAAGTAGCAGTGTTCATTCTAAGTATACATGAAAATACTCATTAATGCATACTAGCACTTGCACCGGAGGGGGTGCAAGGGTTACGCCGATAGAAAAATATAGAGAAGCAAGAAGGGGAGTGACATGCAAAGTAGTACTTGTATAGACATCATTAACAAAAGAAACAACGTTAGAAATTAGAAGATAGTAGTAGGTAAATATACAATGTGATAATATAGAGTTTGAATCTTAGTAATATATTCAGAACACGAATCATTTCATTTTTTTTGGAAGAGATGGATATATTTCATGATGTTTGATTCAATAATGGTGTTGTTGTAGGAGTGTACATGGAATGTAGTGGGTGGATGCATGGAATAAACAAATTGGTCAATGGATATGCAAGGCATGCAAAGGATGGCAGGGAGTGTTATTCGGAGTGTGTGTGGGTATTTGGAGAATACTTGTATAATGGTGGTGCAGTGAATGATAACAATCCATATCAAGAAATTTACCATAAGCAGGTGTAAGGGGTACATCGAATGTTGATCAAGATTATGAGGATTCAAAATGTGGGTGGCGATGGCTAAACATGGATTTTTTGGATAAGGTGGATGGAGTGTTGGATCTATTGTGGATGGGGTAAGATGTGTGTACCTATTTTGCCGCATGTAGGTGTTTTTTTTTTATTGCAATCTCATTGAGATGCAAAGATCTTGATTAGGGAGCCATAAGAGTTCTTATGATAAAGTGTTGTTGTCAACATACGGTTATTATGAGATTTGGATATCATGGATGTCCCAACTTATGGTGGTGTACATTAATGGTTGACGGTTTGGATTTTTTTTTTCCAAAATTGGGAGGCGAGCAATGGTAGGTGGATTTGGAGATTAGTTTGGGCCAAACTATGTGCATATGTCTTTTTGGTTGCTATTGAAGCTTTCTTGTGCATTGTTGGACTTTTTTTAGGTGGAAGTGCTTCCCTTCTTGATTTTTTCCCCATAGTTTCTTTGACTGATGGAGGTTGGTAGGGATGTTTTTGCGTTGTATTTTATGGTATCCATTTTCATATTATTTGTCCATTTTTTTCTTTATTTGCGCCTTTCTTTATTTTGGTGGATGGGATGATGTGTGAATCATGGTTGAAGTTATGAAGTGTGGTAGCATCAACAATGGTTTTATCATAAGGACTCTATAGTCTCCCAAATGTTGACTCTTTTTTTTTTTGTAGAACAACTACATGTACATTTAGGAGTGAGCATCTCATGGGTGGATGGAAGAGTAGGTGATATATGGATATGTTTTATTGGACGTTTGGATTCTTGATCTTGATTTCATGTGGTGTTGCCTTAAATATGCTTTGGTACATGTTCTTGACATGGATCAATTTGGTAGGGTGGATTGTATGCAAAGGGGTTTGTTGTATTTTAATGGAGACATGGGAAGTGGCTCAATATTCTATTGAATGTGATAGTGTCTCTGTATGTCCTAGAAATGACCAATATTGCGAGAGGATTCACCAACTTGGAGCAACCAATTGTAGGAGTATACGAAGCTAGAACATCCACCTGCATGTGATTGCAAATGCGGTGTAAGTATAGAAAGAATAGTTTCTATGTATATCAATATGGTAGGTTGAAGATAAAAAGCAAATATAGCTTTCTTGAGAGAGTGGTTTGTTAATGTATGTGTACCTGTACTCATCATAAAGAGAGAAGACGTAGTCAGAGCTCTTCTTTTTTCCTGATAATTGTGAATGGATTATTCTTCATTCTTGAGTATCGATCAAAGGTAAATGGTGGGTCGATCCTAAGTCTGTGTATTGATTTAACTCTAGATATAGTTGTAGAAGTTAATCCTTGTCTTTCTTTGTTGCCTATATCAATTGTTGCTCTTTCGATCATCATTCCTTGGGATTTATGTATTGTAATCGCCCATGCACTACAAAGCAGTAACTTCCTCTGAGCACCTAGTGATATGGGTGATATAGGAATAGTTTTTGGAGCATGGATGCTCCAAGGTGGGCCATTGTAAGTATTAAATTTTACTACTACATATAATGGTAAGCCTAGCGGTTTGGAGCTTTCTGTGTATACAATATCTACAACCTCTCCAAGAGAACCATTTACAAGGCCTGCTTGAGTCCAGAGGTTTGTAGTTAGCATGATGTGTTGGCCTCTACAACTCGTAGGAGTTCATGGGGAAGCTTGTCAGCATCATTGTCTATCTTTGATGGTAGGGTTGTTTTTTTTGCAATACTAAGTGCAATACGAAGATTTAACAACTGTATCATTTTTTTGTTCTATGTTCCAACTAAGTCATTGGTCGGGAATAGGTGCATTGCTAGGTCGAAGGACGTGTTTTCTTTGTGTGATAGCTCTTTGTTTGTGTGACGCATTAGTACCTCCCAATCTTGTTCATTCGGTTCTGCATTATGAATGCTTTGTAGAGTTCTTTGAAAGTCAATTTGAGCTTGTGTGTCCCCATGTTGTTGGAATATTTTTTCTAGTGTGACAACAAGAGTGAATTTTTCCCAAAGAGCTTTCACATCTATGTGGGTGGCATATATAGGTTTTTCCATAACAAGGGGTAGCTGTGCAAAGTCGCCTACAAGAATGATAGATCTTCCATCGAAGCACAAGTATTGTTGGTGGGGGAAAGCCTCACGTAGCCTAGTATCAATTTTTAAGAGTAATTTTGGGCCTACAAAGCTCAGCTCATCAACTAGAAAGTATTTTATGTGTCTCATGCTATGTTGGAACATTGCAAGTGACTGACCCTTCAATGGTTGCATTTCTTTGATTGGAATCTTCAAGGCTAGATGTATAGTTGAGGCATGTATGTTGAATGCTATTATTCCTATAGGAGCAACAACAAGGAGTGGGCTATGTTCTTGTGGCGCTAAACTGGAAAGGGGGTGTTTAATGCAATGAATAAGATAGGATTTCCCTGTTCCTGCCGTGCCTCATATGATCATGTACAATGGTTTTTCTATTTCACAAGAACTGTAGTGGTCCAAAAAAAGTGTCAAAGCGAGTTGTTGATTGGGAGAGAGTGGATATGGGAGGTTGCTAAACTCAAAGGGTGTTGAGTTGTCATGTTGGTCCACCTTGTTTATGCATATGAAATGCTATGCAGTTTCATGTAATAGTTGAGGTATTGTACGGGCATTCCACTTGTGGCAATTGTCAAAGTCACGTCTTCCAAGCATATTAAGGGAATTAAAATTCTTGCTAGTACCAAGACCCAATTGTGATAAGAACTCATATTCATTCAATTGAATTGTATTGCCTATATTTTTTTCATCTTCTTGTTCCTCTTCCTCTTCTTGACTTACTTCTTCATCAACTATATGGTCAACATGCCATACACAATATTTACGTAAATTCATCTCCTTCCAATTTGCAACAATTTTCTCTTTATCAATACCAATGTCTACTTCAATGTTGTGAAATTGCTTGTAAAGAAGTAGTTCATTCTAACAAAATGTTTCGAAATGTTCTGAATCCTCCTTTGGAACTACTGTAAATCGAGGGAAGACACTGATAATTGCTTTCTGTTTCCTTTCTTTCCACTTGTACTCTTTGTGACTTGATGAGAACGAGAATGTTCATGCAGATTCAAGGAGTGTTACTTTATCCATTTGAAGAGGATGTTGTGTGTATTTTTGAATGTAGGTCTACTCCAATATAGTTTCATTTTAGTTTGTTTGGATTCGGTTGAAAAATTTTCTACCAACATTAAGCACCTATATCACGATCAACAATAATTTTAGACATGAGTTTTATGTATGCTACAAGTGCCTTGTCTTGGGGTGCTTGCTTTTGACATATGCATGTCAACATATCAAGGTAGCTCTCAAATTTTCTTTCTGCCTTCACGGCATATTTTTGCAATGTACTTTAGAACTAGTGTTTTTGAAAGCACGGGCTGACAATCCATATTGGCCCTCCATATGGAAAGCATTTCTGGACTATGTATATTCAACCTATCATCATTATGTGCAGGGCAATAGGTTTTTTTTTCCATCTTTGTCACTACATAACAAAGAGCTGGCACATTCAGGCCAGGGCACACCATAGCGACACTCCATGTTGTTTCCTTTCTTGTGAAGGTAGGTTGATTCTGAACACTTGGTGTGTCTCTGGACACGGTTAAGTAACTCTTCATAATCAGTAAGTGTGTTTGTAGCAAATATTTTGGGTGTTGTTAGTAAGCATGGATCATCTTGCGAAGATCGATGGAATGTGTTGCTTCTATCTCCTAGATTTCAAGGATTCCAAGCACTGACATATCTATCAAAGAATGATTTCGCTATGTCTACATCTACATGATTTCTCCAGTTAAGTGTGTCCATATTTGGTGCACCCTCAAGCCAAAGGAAGCCATGTACATGCACAGACCCTCGATGTTGCCACTCATATCTATACCAATAGTTTGTTGTGCAATATAGCTTCTCTAAGACTTCTTCATGAAACACTGTGAATCTTTGATGTAAGTATAAGGATGTGGTATGTGGGTTCATAACAATGTTGTCTATGCGATCTTTATTGTTTAGTGATGTTTGAGTTGCCCCCTTTGTAAATAGTTGATGTAAATTAGGCCATTTGGTATCTGCAACACTTAAGGTGAAGAATAGTGTCAGGGAGCCTATTTGGTTGATCATGTTTGACAATTCACCACGAGACTTATTCCAATATGCTTGTGTCCCTCTAAGGGATGATCTGTAATGCATAAGTTGTTTGGCTAGTTTAGTGTCAGGCAACGTTTATGTATGGAGATGAACGCTATCTATGGTAGTTGGTATGCAGTCCTCAACATTTTTCTTGACAAAAATGGAGGCAACACCTTGGCTTTGGTGACACATCAATAGATTCAAGACAAAATATCTAAACCTTGGATTCCTTCCAAATCTATTATCATGGAACCTCATTAGGTGCAAGACATATTCATGCATTTCAATTTGTCTATAGTGAGGTTGTAAATGTGATGCACTGCCATTGGGAAACAAAGAAGGAAAATTCATGTCTAGAAGTCCTTTAGTATTGTATTCATTAACTGGTGATGACTCAAGTGTTGGCCAATCTATATAATGGTGTGATTGTGATCTCTAACTTGCAATGTTTCTTTTATGATTTCTAGTTCATGGCGTTTATTTGGTAGCCTAACAATGAAGGATGAGGAGTAAGTGAATTTAGTGTCGGGTGAGTCCACATTAAATTTTGAAGCACTGATTGGAGCAACAATATTGTGATTGTCAGCATTAATGTTATGAAGCATATTGGAAATGTCTATATTTGTATCGGGGAGCTCCCAAAGAGATGCAAAATCCACCTTGGCATCTTTGTAATATGGGTCATTTGTGATTTTATATTTTAGTGCAGCCCACACACGATGCCTACTTACATAGCAGTCATAATGGTCACCTCTTGTATTGGTTCTTCGAACCACCAACACATCCAAGTTTACTATTTTATGTGGCAAGTATTTTGCTATGGTTTTCATATCCTGTGGGAAACAAATTATGTGTCCACTATATTTGTATTGGCCTCCACAAGCATGTGTTACTTGTACTATTGGATTGACTCATGCTATTAACATTTCTTCAACTTGTGTTAGTGTTCATAGGTTGCACGGTTGTACTCCTGGGTCCATTAAATTAGTTGTTGAGAAACGATGTCTACTTGTCTCACGGAAGCATCTAAAACAAACTGGACTAGTTTGTGTTGCATTAGTATGGATTCCTGGGTAGAATTCATGGAAAATTGTGCAAGTTGGTAAGTTTGATAGTTTATCTAGTCTTGAACGAAATCTTTTTGAAGTGTCTATAAAGTTTTTTTCAGAATGTGGTAAGCTTGTGGACTGATTTTGATGAGTGTGCATTGTTTCATGTGTGCACATTGACAAACCTTTGTCAGAAGTGTGTTCATTTTGGGATGCACATTCGTATGGATCAATGTTGTGTTGGTTTGACTGAAAGGAGGGTGGTGCATTGGCTTCTATTGCTTGTTTTCCTATGTGTTTGAAATGACGACGAATGTTGATTTCTTCTTTATGTTGCATATAGTAGTCATGAGTTCTTTTATGAGATTGTATGCTTTTAGGGGTAGAGGTTTCCATCTGTAAAGGAAATATGAACTATAATTATCAAATGAACAATTACAAATAGATACAAAATTAAAGAAGGTAAACATTAATGTTGACGAGTTCTTCGATCATTATATTCTTTGAAAAGTTGTTGAGATACAATTGGTATGCTATATACATGAGTAATTTGGTGGAAGAAACATATCACGGTATTTTCATATTTTCATAAGAGCAATCTATTCAATACACATGTGATTTTGGAATTCCATGTATGGAATGAAAAGTATAGAAATTATACTATATAAGATGTTACAAAATCTCAGATACATTATATAAGTGCTTGAGGTACATCTAAACACTAGCAATATGAGACATAGTAGTGATTTCACTCAACATGCAAAAATTCTCTGCAACAAAATCTAGCTCATTGACCTTTGTGATTGTTGACTTGACTCGTCCTTGAGGAGCACTTGAGTCATACAAATTTGTGATTGTGAAGATAAATTGCTTGAATAACACTCCTTTCACTATGGTTTCAACTTCAGTTTCTATTCCAGAATTGAATTGTAGCATGTATAAATTATCCATGCAGACATTCCAAGGAGTTTGGTAGCTGGTTCTTCAAAAGCAACAACCCATAATATTCTTGTATGATATGTGAGTTTTAACAAGAGTATGTATCTATAGGTAAATTTAGGAGTAGTAGCTTTGCACTTGGAACAATACCATGTTTGATCATCATTCTGTATAACTTTCTTCTTACATTGTCTTCCATCTAAGTCAAGGGGGCAAGATGGATAGCAAAATGAATTTGTTTTTATGTATTGCACTATTGCTTTTAGAGTGCATTGGAAAAAAAATTCACATTGGTAGTTTTCTCTTCAATAGCAACAATTGATTTCC
>VDFB02385580.1:0-62244 GCA_007258455.2 Sequoia sempervirens
GGCATGACCTCCTTCCAAGCGGAGATAAATAAAGACTCATGGCAACCTGAATGTCCTAGTGACTGGTGTATTCAACCAAATAGAACACACTGCTAGTCAACAAGACAATAGGAGGGTCTTGCCAACTTTCTTCTCTGATGAGTTTTGTGCCAAATTCAAGCTGAGGAGCCGCAGCCTTCCTAACAGGACCTCCTTGAGAAATATCATTAGGTGTGATTTAACCTACAAAAAAAAATAAATGCCTCCATTTGCCTTCATGAAAACCTGAAACATAGATTTCCTTGCACGATGGAGCCCGGTGAAAATTAGGCAACAATTCTCAAATCTTGATTTTCAATTTTGGGCAATCTGAAAAGGCTATTTTTAGAAATGATACATTACAAGTCCTCCCTCCCAAATATTACTTGTCTTCAAGCAATGAATATTTGGATGGTTGAGAACTTTTCATCCTTCCCATCTTGCATCTTCAATTGGAAAGTCTTTCCATTTAATCAAGTGTCCAGTGATGCTTCTGGTCCTTAGCTTTTTCTCCTTTGTTTCCAAAACCTTTTTAGGTGTCAAGGTCAACTTTCACTCATCATTTAAAGGTGGCATTATAGGAGAATTCACAACTTGTTGTCTCACTAGTTTCTTCAAACATGAAACATGAAAAACATTATGTTTTGCAACCTAGTGGCAACTCCAGTTCATAGGCTACTTCCCCAGTTTCCTAATGACTTTGTAAGGTCTATAGAATTTTGGATTGAGCTTTTTCACCCCAATTTTCTTCAGGGGTCTTTTTTTATATGGCTAAAACCTTAAAAAAACCAAATCACCAACCTCAAAAACTCTCTCTATTCTCTTATTATCTGCATACAACATTTTCTGATTTTGAGCACAGTGAAAATTATCTTTGAGAAAATTCATAATCTCCTGAATTTGTTGGACAAAGTCATTTACTGCAAGGACTCTACTATCTGAAAATAATAAATTAGAAAAAGAAAGAGAATCATAACCATAGAGAGCATGAAAGGATAAATTCCAATGGACATGTGATGGGAGGTGTTATAACAATACTCCCCTAAATGCAACCATTTCACCCAAGCACCTTGCTAAATTGAAACATAATTCCTCGAATATCCTTCTATCCACTTATTGACAATTTTTGTTTGCTCATCCATTTGGGGATGATAGCTTGTGTTGGGTGTGAGTTTATTGCATGTCAAATGAAACAAATTCTTCCAAAAGGAACTAAGAACCTTGTTTTCCCTATCACTAACAATGTTCCTTGGCAAGCCATTAAATATGAAAAACTCTCTAACGAATAATTGTGCTACTTGGGATGCTTTAAATTTTGATGTGATGGGAAAGAAATGTGCATATTTTTTCAATATATCAACCACCACAAATATGTAATATTTACCTTGTGATTTAGGAAAACAACTGATGAAGTCCACAGGGATTCTTTCCCTCTTGTGCTTAAGAATTAGAAGTGGTTGAATTAAACCAACTAGAAAAATCTGATCACCCTTGTTTTGCTAACAAACCATACATTATCTAATGTGCAAGTGTGTATATCTTCTTTCATTCCCTTCCAAGAAAACCTCTCTCATACTTGCCTATATATCTTATAATACCCTTGATGGCCAGCCAAAGGAGTATCATGAAAATCTCTCAACAACTTCTTAATTTTGGACCCCAATACCAAGTATATCATGTTCTTGTAATAGATTAATCCATCGACAATGGTGTACTTATCACCTTCCCCTTTCCCATCCAAAATGTAAGAGGTAAATGAATCCTTAGCATATTATGAAATTATGAATACTTTCCCATCAACAGTGATAGTAGAAATAGAACACAAAGAGGGCTTCCTAGAAAGAGCATCAACAACTACATTATTCTTCCCTTTAACATACTCTATCTCAAAATCATAAGCTTGCAATTTACTCACCCATTTCTATTGATGATCATTCAAATTCTTTTTAATTCAAAAAGAATTTCAAAATATTGTGATCAATCTTAACTATAAACTTCCCACAAACAAGATATTGCTTGAATGTTTCTAGTGTATGCATAATTTCCAACATTTCTTTGTCATAAATAGAGTATCCTCTTTCTAATTGGTTTAGTTTCCTACTCTCAAAAGATACTAGATGTCCTCCTTGAGTTAGGATAGACCTAATACCTTCCCTAGATGCATCACACTCAACAAAAAATGGAAGATAAAAATCAAGAATTGCAAGCATTGGGCATGAACTCATTACCTTTTTTAGCTTTTCAAATGTACCATGAGCTTCTTCACTCCAAAAAAAGCTCCTTTCTTAGTCAAATCATTCAAGGGGGAAGAAATATGAGAGAAACCTTTGAAAAATATTTTATAGTAACTACATAACCCAAAGAACCCTCTCAACTGAGTAAGATTGGTGGGCAGAGGCCAAGCTATGATAGCTTGAATCTTCTTCTAGTCAACCTACACTCCCCATGAGTTTATGACATGTCCCAAATAAAAAAAATTAGTCATCCCAAATTCACATTTTGATAAATTAGCATAGAAATATTGCTGCTCCAAAATACTCAAGGTTGTATCCAAATGTTCCAAATGCTCTTTCCAAGTCTTACTATAAATCAGAATATCATCAAAGAACACCAAAGCAAATTTTCTAAGATTCCTACTAAAAACCTTATTCATGCAAGATTGGAAGGTTGTTGGTACATTTTTTAGACCAAATGGAATGACGAGGAATTAAAAATGGCCATAGTGACATTAGAAAGCAATATTCTCAACATTCTCTTTCCTCATGCAGATTTGGTGGTAACCTGACCTTAGATCAAGTCTTAAAAAATAAACTGCCATCCATCCTTTGGATGGGATGTTTATTCTTAATGGTTTCCTTATTTAAGTATTTGTAATCTATGCACATTCTCATTGTACCATCCTTCTTTTTCACAAAAACTAGAGAAGAGGCAAATGGACTAGAGCTAGGCCTTATCAACCCCATGTCAAGAAGCTCTTGGATGGTTTTCTCTATTTCCTCCTTATAACCCCTTATATGATCATAGGGAGTAGTGATTATAATTTTGGCACCTTGTTCTAAATCAATGGCATGTTCAAAATACTCTATCTGGTGGTAACCCCAAAGGAAAATCATTAAAAATAAGTCTATGCTTATCAATAATTGATTGAATTTAAAAAAAAAATTCACCTTGCTTCTTAGAATATCTTATAGTGTGTATCAAGATTTTTTCTACCCAACCTACTGTAATGTCGTAAAATTGCACCCCTAGCAATTTCCCATGCATTCTTGCATCCACTTTAGTGTCCACTCCCTTAGCATCTTATGCAGGTTCATTTTAGCCCCTGCATCAGCCTTTTTCCCTTCTCAAGATGCTCAACACCCCTTTTTAGTAGCTACCCTTGCATGTTCGCTTTGCATTGAAACTTGTACTTTCCCTTTTGTGTCATTTTGTAGCGTGATGTTTCTAGACACTAGCGCACCGCGCAGACGTCTGCGTGCCACGCTATCGTCTTGTGACGTTTCAATGTTCAAACAACCACCTTTGAGCATGTTTTCCACTTGTCATCCCATTTTGTCAATGGTAACGGTTTGGGTCACCTTGTAACCGCCCAAAAAGCTTCTTTTTTCTTCTCTTCACCCTTTAAAAGTTATCTTTTCAATTCACTTGTTCTTATAGCTTCATTCCATCCTCTAGCTTCCTTCTAGCCTTGGCTCTTGCTTTTCTCTCTTGCTATTTTGCATAACTTCACATAGCCTTCTACAACACTTTAAAAGCTCTCTTGGCTTCTCTCCTTGCAACACTCTTGGCTCTTGTAGCTCCATCTCCCTTATCTCATGCTTGTGAGCATCTTGGGATTCCATATCCCCTATCATTTGCATCTCTACTTTGTGATACAGGTTCTCCTCCTCGAGTGGGGATTGCTTTTGTCACTCATACTTGGTGGTGGCAGTTCTACTCCTAAAGTGGGTTTTGCTTTCACCACATGCCTTGTCCATTTCGGTTACACTCTATTTCTATCTAGTTGTCCATGGAGGTGGGAATACCAAAACAAGGGTTTGACTGAGGAAAACCCCTATATAGCCCCAACACTTTCTCCATATATTATGCATGCAAGTATTGAAGACACTCATTTCTTGGAGGCTTCATTACTTGGGGGTTTTTTAGCTTCTTCTATCTCTTATTCTCTCAATTTATCATTTGTACTTCACTTTATTTCAGTCTTGTTACATTCTATGATTTTCCTTCATTCTATAAGTTCTTAGTGATATGATTGCTAGTAGTCACTTTTTCATTTTCTATGATAAATTCAATTTATGGTTTGTACATATGCCAACGCGCCAGAGAGACACCAATGTGTCGTGCTATTGTCCCAAACCCGTGCTATCATCCTTTGGCCGAGAGCTTGTCAATTTGTCTAGGAAATCTTTGTGACCTACTCTTTCTAATTCTAGAACTTTCACATTGTTCCTTGAGGTAGTTTAGGGTAGTTCGCCCGTGAGGCTCTCTGAATGAATGAAATCATGAGTAGTGAATCCCCCTTCTCTAAATTTTGGTGAACCTAACGTGAAGAGAAATATTTTTTCAAAACTAGGAATATTGTTTGTCATGAAAGAGGAGAAATGATCAAGCAAGGATAAGGCCAAATCTCGATACTAAGATAGCTTATTCTTCTTAGCTTGATATGCCCCTATGATTTCTTTTACAATGAGTTTAGAATCGCCATGTATGTGAATATTTTTTGATGTTTAATGGGTCTTTGCCACAATAATGGGTTACACTTTTTGGGACATCCTGATTTTTTGCTTGAAATCACATATTTTTAGAAATACAATGATTTATGACTTTAAAGGTTCCATTTAAATTATTTTAATTAAAGAGGGATTGATCAAACCCCCTTAGATCAAACCCCCTTGGATAGAACCTTGTTAGATTTAAACCATACCTATAATCGAGTCTCCTCTACACCTATCAAAATGCTGATAAAAAACCACTTTTGATTTACCTTTTGAGTGATCAAATGAATTCATTTAAAATTTATGCTTTGTAAGCCTGTAGCCCTTATTATAAGCTTCCTAAAAGTATAATTTTAAATATTTTTAATTTGATTATTATATTTATTTCTTATTTCTTGTGAATGTAGGATTTTCAATGAACATCAAGTTCTTTATTTCACACATACGAAAAAATAGAAAAATAGAGAAAAAAAATTCTAAAAAATACATGTACCCTAGGTATTGATGTCCTTATTCCAACAAAAAAGAATAAGTTAATTCAAATGAATACAAAAAAAGTTATGCGTGTCGAAGTACACCTCTTTCCAAATTATAATTATGTTGACTTGGAAAATTAATTAAAAAAAATATATGTAACAAAAATTATGAAAAAATATCCATCCCCTAGATATTGGTGTGAAAAATTTGCATTTTAAAAATTAGAATTGTATCCTATCTATAAAAGAAGTTATGTGGCCGAAGTGAACATCACTTTTTAAAATGTTGATTAGTAGAAAAAATAAGTTATTAAAAATTACATAAAATGATTCACAATTTATTTTTTAATTTTTTTAAAAAAATATAATTAGAATCTACACAAAATATCTAACAAATAACTAGTTTGATTCATCTTCAAAACCTTAATGGTTTAGCTGCTATAGGTGTAAGAAAGTGAATGTTTGGTGAAAAATCCTGATTTTAATGTCAAGTTTGGCCAAAAATTGTAACCCATTATTGTGGGATCACCCTAATACAATTATGACACATAAGCCAACAATAAGGGCTTCATACTCAATGATATTGTTTGTATAATGAAATTTCAATCGAAAGGATAGAGGTATTGTCTTACCTACAGGTGAGATCAAAACCACTCCCACTTCAAAGCCAGCTTGGCATCTTGATCCATCAAAATATATCTCCCATATAGACTTGGGATTAGTTGTAAAAATTTCTTCATCCAAAAATAACTCCAGATTAGGGAAAGAGCAAGATGAGGGAGCTTCTGCCAACTAATTAGTAGCATCTTGACCCTTAATATATTTATGAGTTACAAGCTTGATGTCGAACTTAGAAAGCAACATTACCTATTTCACTAGTCTCCTAGCAAGATTGGTTCTGGTGAATAGATGCTTCAGAAGATTACTTTTTACAATAACATGAGTTTCAACATGAAGAAGATAATGTCTTAACTTTTGCATTACAAATACGAGAGACAGACATTGTGTCTACATGGTAGAATAATGAGTTTCATAATCAACTAGAACATGGATAATATAGTAGACCACCCTCTATTTACCATCATCATACTAAGCCAACAAAGCTACTAAGGCATAAGGTGATGCAGCAAGATAAAGCAACAAGGGTCTATCCTATATAGCCCACATTAAGATAAGAGGATTTACCAAATAGCTTTTAATGGACTCAAAATATTTCTTGCACTCATCATCCCATCACAAATGGACATCTTTCTTCAGCAAATTCTTGAAGGGAAGGGTGTGATCAACCAACCGAGATATGAATCTATGAATTTCTTAAATCTTCCCTTGTAAATTGTGTAGCTAAGATATGTTTCTATGTGGAGTCATGTTAATGATTGCATAAAATATTATTTGGCCTCAATTCCATGATGGGAAACTATGAATCCCAAAAAATTTCTAGCATCAACACCAAAAAAACACTTAAGAGGATTTAGTCTCATCTTATAGAGTCAAATCCTTTCAAAAATAAGAAAAATATTCTCTACATGATCCATATGAGTCATAGTCTTAGTGAGGATGTCATCAACATAGTCTTCCAAAATTTTGTGAATGAAATTATGAAAGATTAAGGTCGTCACTCATTGGTAAGTTGTGCCTGCATTCTTTAACCCAAATGGCATGACCGCATAACAAAAAGTACCCCAAAGGGTAGTGAAGGTTATCTTATACTGATCTTCTAGATTAATACGAATCTAATTATAACCCGAGAAGCCATCCATGAAGGACAACAAGGCATGGCATGTGGTCGAATCTATAGTCATATTGATATTAGGCAATGGAAAATTATCCTTAAGAGAAGCCTTATTGAGATCATGAAAAATCAATACAAATGCGAATATGGCCATCTAGTTTGCTAACAGCAACAACATTTGATATCCAAAGTGAATAGTCAATAGGATGGATAGGGCCTTTTTTTAATAGCTTCTCTATCTCAGTTTTAACCAATAATGCAACTTTGAGATTCATCTTTTGGATCTTTTGCTTAATAGGCTTACCGTTGGGACCAAGGACGATATTATGAACCACTATGGACTCATCAGTACTGGGTATATTCTCCTATGGCAAAGGAAAGATATCAAGATAAGAATGTAATAATTCAGAATATTTCTTAGACTCTTCTAAAGAAAGGAACTTCCCAATCTTGATTACCTTTCCAAAAGATTTAGGATCCATGAAAACATCAGTAGTATCTCCTTTAAGGAGGGAACTATGATCTTCGAGATGGGAAATAGGAACATCATCCTCTACATTAGATTAAACAAAGGAGCCTCCTCGTCCACGCTTAGAATGGATTTTCCAAAGTATGTTTGTTTGTGTAAGCGATACAAGAATTGCAATTTATGGTGAAAAGAAGGCAAGTGGGAGTAGACACCTAAGAATTCCCCTAGTACTTCCTCTGTAGAGAAAACATCTATGGGAACCTCATTATATTCTACCTTGCTCTCAATCAGCTTAGGATGAACTAGATCAAGAGGCTCAATGGAGATCATGTTAACTCTCCACCATGGTTTCTGCATATGCTGTTCAAGAGAACACCCCAACCCTAAGTTACACTTACGAGGCCTAACTTGGATAGGGACTTGAATTCCTTATTCAATATGCCCACAACCTTTATGGTTATACCCATATTTAGAGACTAGTTCATGACTAGGGTTGTATCATGTTTCCAAAGCTTGAGATGAAGGAAGATCTACATAGAGAGTGTCATTCCACCAATGGATATCAAACATATCTACGGGATCACAATCATCTTTCTTATTAGAATTGAAAACATTAATTTCCTCAATAGAATCATGGTTATCTTCCTCAACAGGAGTATAATTACTTTCCTTAATACGATCCCAATTGTCCTTCTCAAAGGGAAGATGATCAACCTTCTTAGCGGAGGTGTACGAAACTATCGAAAGGTCGAGGTGGATAGGGTTGAATTTATATTCTCTAATGAAGAAATAAAAGAAATCCAAGGACCCCCAATCATCACTAAGACATGCATCTGATTTAGAAGAAGAAACAGAAGGAGAAGACTTAGGGCTCTTTACTTCAAGTTGTTCTTCTTCAGGGACATCTACTTCAAGGGAATCCTTTAAGGTGGGCACCACTGAAGATCATACCAACGCATCAAAAGATAATGATGGAATACAATTCTTAAGAGTAGAAACAACTGAAGCCTAACCAACAGCTGCCAACTCATAGAGGTGTACAGCCTTGGAGTCAACCCTAATTGTAATAACTTCATTATTAGAAAAAAAAGTATGCAATAATGTAAATTAGAGGTTGCATCCCTCAAAGCGTGAATCCAAGGTCTTCCCAATTTAATAATATTGTAAGGTAAGGGACCAGGCATTACATATTCCATAGTGGGTACGATAATGGGTTTGAGCCTCAAAGGCAAGATTATTGTTCTTAGGGCTTGATGACCAACATTATCAAATGTACGAATGTATAGAGAAGAAGCAACTAAAGAAGAAGAATCAATATTTATCTTAGGTAATAATTCTATGTCACATGCATTGAGAGCCTAACCGATGTGAACAATATCATGTCTAATACCAATGTCGTTAATGTTAACTATAATCGTCAAAGGGTTTGCTTGCTTCTACACATCCACGGACGAGATTTCTTGTGGATAGAATATAATATTCAATGAATCTACACGAATATGGGACATCAACACATTAACATCTGCTAGCTTATCTTAGGCATGCAAGAGGATCTTTTGCAAGGCTTCCTAAAGCACACCTTGATAAATTGGAGCATATTGAAGAAAATCACATAGTGAGATCTTGGTCGGAGTAACACGAAGTTTCTCGACAAGATTGTAATTACTGATAACTTTAAAAAAGCCCCCTCAAAAAAAGATATAAAATCTCAAGGGTGAATCTTTCATTTTTTTAGGAAAAAATATTAATTTCTATGGGAAAAATTTTCCTTTTTTCAAAAATATATTAATTTTATTGGCAATTTTTTTACATCACTAAAATTTTATAGAAAATTTGGTGAATCTTGAAAAATAATAGAAAAAATGCATTAATTATGATGGAAAATCCATCCAATCTAAAAATAATTCTCATGGAAAAGTAGGGGCCTGAGAGTGGAAATTATTGATGGGTTTAAGGGGTAGACTTTCTACCATTGTTTTAAAATATAATATAATGGCCCTCATTGTATTCTACAAGGTAAAATGTACCCACGATTTTTAATTATCATGGGGCTCAAAATTGCTTTTAGATCATTGATCTAACAACCCTCATTGTACTCTACAAGATAAAATGTACCCACAATCTATAATGCTTATGAGACCTAAAATTGTGGGGCCCATGAGCATTGCAGATTGTGGGTACATTTTACCTCATGGAACACTATGTAAGGGCCATTAGATTATATTATAAATCAATGGTGGAAACTAAAGAATAGAAATATGGTCCTAAAGAAATTAATAATTATGATATACTATTGGCAAATTAATATAAATTTCTATTATAATTTATAAAATTTAGGCAAATCTAATTAATCATGTATCGAATATTGTGGAAGTTTTTTGAGTTAATTTTTTTAATAAAATGAGTTATTTAGTGATTTAAATAAGACTATAATAAAATTTTGTAAAAAAGTGGTAATTAAAGTCACGTTATAGCTCAAACTATTATCCAATTGGAAAATATTAGCCACTAAAAAAATCACTGATCATAATCACTAGGTGTTGAAGGAAGACTTGGATGTGAAGGTGGTAACAAAGTAGGAACCGAAGTGGGTTGAGAAGTAGATTAATCCAAATTTTGTTGATTTCTTCTAGTGTTATATGTATGCCTTGTGAAATTATAAGAATCTGTAGCTTTTATGAATCTCGTGTAGAGGTTTGATGAGCCATTAAAGACTAGAACCCCTCGAATAGAATGAATCCTTTTAGGAGAAGGGCTAGTTGGATTCAAGCAAACGACAGGTCTCTTAGGATTTTTAGAGGCCACAGAGACTACCACCATATTCACTGCTTCTCAACTTGCGAAGAGGAAGTAGATAGTTGTGAAAAAGAAGTTTGTTTGGGAGATCTACGGATAGGATATGATGCCTCTAAGAAATCATCCAAGGCATCATCTAACATATCAAAATCTTCTTTAGAAAAATCATTATCATAAACATTGAAACATTACAGAAAAATATCTGACATCTTTCATGTCAGGTTCACCAAAAGTGTAGAGAAGGGGGATTCATTGCTCACAAGTCTCTTTCTTACCAAGAGAGTCCCAGGGAACGAACTACCCTAAACTACCTCAATTTAGTCGATGGATTTGGGAAGAGGAATGAAGAAGTTGCAAAGAAAGAATTGAAGACAAAATATCAAAAATAATAATAGACAGATAACTTCAAGAACTGAAAGAATAGATCACTGAGATTCCTATCACAAAGGGGGAAGCTCTTAGCCAAAGGATGACAGCATGAGAACAGAACACTAGTGCAATGCACTAAAGTCCCAAAGGAAATTTGGAATCCTATACAAACAAAGCATTGAACCCTCAGATAGAATTGCAAAGGATCTGCTAATTGATTCAGGGCTAAGGTCTATTTAATCTACTAAGTTAACAAAAAGTAAGAAATGCTTATAAAAGACAAGGAAGTTAATGGACCAACTTACAAAGGGTCATGCACTTTGAAGCCTTCCTCTAAGCTCTGCATGAGTAACCTACACACGAGGTGAACGAGGAAAAGTGTTGGGCAGTTTTAGGGCTTGCGATAGTTAAACCCCCATTTTGGTGTTCCCACCTCCACAAATTACAAGATAGAGAGAATAAGACACAAAGAAAAGTAGACACAAAGTGATAAAAGAAAACCTTGCTCGAGAGGAGAACCTATATCACAAAATAAGATACAAGGTGGTAAAAGTAAACCCTACTCAGGTGGAGAGCTTGTACCACAAGATGAGACACAATAGATAATATGATAGAAAATATACAAGAATCAAGAGAGCATTACCAACAGTCCACGGCCCCCTCTTGGCTTGATAGACACAATGTTGAGCACTTGCAAGAGAGCTTTGGCTGTTAGAGAGAATTAAGTCCGGTAGAGCTTCATCGTGGAAACAAGATGAAGAGAAGAGAAAAAGGAAGCGCGTTCAAATGAGAGAGTGATATAATCAATGAGAATGAGAGTGAAAAGAAAGGTTTTGTTCAAATACATGGGTGAGAAGAGTCGTTACTCTTGGAAATCGATCATAGAGACATGGGTCACAAGTCAAAGATTTTAAGATTCCTCATTTGAACTCACAAAAGTAAATGAACGCTACGTGTTGTATAGACATATGTGTGTTGTGCAGGCGTCCAACTTATTATTTCATGAGAAATGAGGTGGTGGATTGTTGTCACTTTGTCAATGGTCCTTTTGAAGTTGAAATCATGAAATTCTAACCCATAAGATTCTTGTCATAAATACAGCTAGGCATCATAAATGCAAGGGTCAAATGTTAAAATGTGAAATTGCCAAGGGGTACAATTTTATGACATTATATAGCACCTTAACACAAAACCCTAATTACTGTCTAGGTCATATGGTTGAAATTAAAACTTTACAACGAGTATTTAATAATTTGGATCTAGATGGTTCTCCCTTTTTACCCTTTGACATTTATCTCATATGCATTTTTCTAAATACCTGTTTGGTTAGAATCATAATAATCACCTATTTAAAATCTCAATAAGATCAAATTTAATTATTAGTGGATCAATATATGTATATATAGTTATTTTTTTCTTTATGCAAGATAAATTTGAGTTTATCTTTAATAATAATGAAAGACTAACCTTGGCTAAATTATTTAAATACACTATTTAATTTAATTTTGAACACTCTTTCATCTAATAAAATTCACTATGCAATTTGATGTTTAATGCATACAATTTACCTTATTAACCCATGTTAAGTATACCTATCATTGACTGGAGTTGTTCTGATTTACACTTGGTGATGCTAGGCCAATTTTCCTCTTTGGAATTTCTTCGTGATCTTCAAATGTCCTACTTCCTTCCAAAAAATTATCATTTTCCAAGCAACATAAAATACATTAGCAAATATTTTGAACTGATATTAGGTAGGCATCATTCCTTGGCTCATATCAATTTAAATTTATTCTTTATATGATTCTTATACACATCTATATCTCACATGCTCGCATACATTTCTTACTAGTTTTCCAATTCACATTTAGTAAAGTATATTTACCACCATAATCATTTAAACTAGGTCATAGAATAATTAGAATAGTAAGCATGTGTTTTGTTATAATTTTGATGGTCTCCAATACCTTTAGCTTGAGTACATATGACTATTTATTTCACACGCATTTTAACGTTGTTGTTCTAACAAAATAATAAGAATTAACTTGTTATGACTAACCACTGATGATTCTACTGATATGTCATACTTAAAGCAATGTTGATAAGGTCATCAAATAATTCACTACACTAGCATAATTGAACTTATCAAGGGGTCACAAAAGTTATAGGCAAGATTGGGCCTCACATCACCTTCAATCATGAAATATTAAATAATACCTCCAATTTTTATTTTTACTTCTATATATCTTGATTTTTTTACATACACCTTTATAGTAGACAATTCCTATGAAAATATCCCCTCTTTTAACCATAAATCCTAGTTAGCTAACCTTAAAAGTTTTTATATCCCTTATATAGATTCAACTAAACATTTTATTTCCACCACATCACACCCATATCCAAATGAAAGTATCGAATTATTTTGGCAAGAGATTATTGAAATAAACTAAATTTAAAAAATTATATTGTAATATTTTTTATTGAGATGCATATATAAGGATAATTATTTGATGTGGATATATGATCATTCTTGACTTTCTTTATGTATAGGAGTGAATTTGCACCCCTTATGCAAATTCCCCTTTTACACTTCCTCACCTTAGAAAATCAAATCCAAAGGAAGAAATCCACATCAGCTCATTGTCTTTGTTCCACTTGGCATTTGTTTTGTGTGTCGATAGAAGAATAACTATTAGGAATGCCCGTGTGGTGCACAAGTGGCTATGTGGCACGCTTACGTCCCTAACAGATTCCTACATCTGAAGTTGGCGGAGGCGTTACACTTCCTATTGGGAACAATTTGTAAGGCCCCTCTTTGACCAACCAACCCAAATATGGCCATTTTTCTCATTCTCCCTTCAAATTCACTCTTCATTCCTTCATTTCATTCCTTCAAGCAACTCTCCAAGAATTCTAGCATTCACTTTTTACCTTCTAAGCTTTCAAGCAGCACTTTGCACTCCATAGCAGCAACAACAACACTCCATCAACTTTGTAGAGCAAGTGTGGAACAACACCATTGCAGCAGGGGCTTGAGTCCTCTCATTTTCTCCTCCACTAGCTTGTGAGCTCTTGGTGGAGGTGGCAATCTTTTCACTCCTCTCTACGATTTGGTTGGGCAGCCTTATACTATTTTGTAGTGTTAAATTATGTTCTTTGCTTTCATTCTTCCTTTATCATACTTTTCTCTACAGTTGCTATCTTAGCTTTCCGTGGAGGTGGAAACACCAAAACAAGGGTTTGACTAAGGCACGCCCCTATACAGCCCCCAAAAATTTTCCCTCTTTATTGTGTGTAGGTGGACCTGCACTTGGAGCTAGCTGGTGAACGAATACCTTTGTGAAATTGTTCTTATCACCTTAACTCTCATATATTTTATTTATCACATTCGTTCATATCTATCTTACCTTATAAATTTTTTTTGGCCTTTTAAGTGACTAGCTAGGCTATCAACCTATTTTCTAACGGTTCACATTGTACTTTTGGTCCTCTGGTTGTATAGAGCTAGTGCACCTAAGAGATTCTAGTGCACTGTGCTATTGTCCTAGAACCACGCTTTCATCCTCAGGAAGAGAACTTCCAAAGGCACATTGTTAAACCCAAAAACTAGCTCACCTAGCCCCATTCTGAGTTTCGGGTCTGCATAGTGATTGAAGGACCTCTAAGTCCTCATCATTCTCGTCCTTCATTTCAAAACACGGACCCTTTAAGCTGAGGTAAGTTAGGGCAGCCTTCTACTCTTTTCTCTTTGTGACCTAGGGCCTTAAACGTGGTTGGTCCCTCTCTCTTACATTTTTGGTGAACCTAATGTGAACCAATGACTGTTCATCTATTGGTGTTGATTCCTTTCCCCTTGTACCTTATGGTTATTGTGTCCCTAAGTGTTGTGAAGTTTTATGAGCATCACAACCCAATCAACAACCCCTGGGTATATTGTTAGGAGAAGTGTACAAAACTTTTCGATGGAGAGGACAAAGGTCACTATTGGTTTCTCTAAAGGCCTTTTTGTTGGATTCGTCATTGTTCACGCTGCACAGGAGCAGTTATCAAGGAGCAAGAGAGAATTCCCTGATGAGATTGATCATGTGCCCACTCCTCTTGTCTCTCCTACACCATTGTCGGTTGACGAGCATCAGGTTGTTCACATTCCTGCAGAATATGTCTCTGCCCTTAGCAAAGGGTTGGGTGACTTGGAACATCACTTGGATAGAGACGCAAAGTTGGCTAGGGTCACCCAGGTTATTGATGAACTAAATTATATGGTGGGAAAAGACTAAACAGGCATAGAACTCTTGGCTAGTCTCTCTAGTCTGACCAATACATGTGCTCCTCCAAGCAATCCTAACATTGTACGAGGAGTCACTTTTGAAGACCATAAGAGATAGCTAGGAGTGTTGATGCCTCCTACGTTGGTGTACATGGTCAATTTCATACCCTCGATTAGCATCCCCTCTACCTCTAAGGGATCTAAAACTATCAAAGTGAACAATATCCCCTTTAGGTTTTAGCTTCACCCCTCCTATCACCTCTAGCGGTGGAGGCTTTGGCGGGATGACTAGTGGAGGATTTGGTAGCGAGGGTGGCTTCGATGGAAAAAGCGGTGCTGATGGAGGTGGTTCTAGTGGAGGCCATGGTGGTGGCTTTGGAAGCAGAGCTAGCTCTAGAAGAAGCCCTACTAGTGGCGATGACTCTGGTAGTGGTTCTGGCGGTGGCCACACCAATGGTTCTGGAGGTGGATCTAGTGGCAGTTCTAAAGGAGGTTCCTCTGGCCCTACATCTTCTAATGACACTATTTTGAACACTCTTCTTTAGAATATGGGTAAGATGCAGAGCAGTTGGTGAGCCTCTCCCAAGCCTCTGCCCAGTGTTTCTTCCAACCCTTCTTGTGGCATAGCCTGTTGTCAGTTGTAATCTTAAACACTCCCTTCCCTCAAGGAATGGAGATTCCTAAATTCATGAAATACGATGGTAAATGGGACCCACAAACACATGTGTCCACCTTTAATGCCTTGTGCATAGATTTCTTCCATCATGATGCCTTGATAGCAAAACTATTCCCTTGATCTCTCAAGGATACAGCACTTGAGTGGTATTGTTCCTTGCCCAATAATTCCATTTTCTCATTTCACCAACTTGTAAACCAATTCTTACAATAGTTCCATGCTAACATCAAGCCAAAGATAACCTTTTTGGATCTCATTTGAGCAAACAAGGCAATAATGAAAATATTATTGACTTCATTGCACAGTATCAAGCACTCATCTCACAAATCTCGTATTCATCGCCCAATTCTGGCGTGTAGAAGGTATTCATAGGGAACTTGCAAAGGCCTTGGCAAGAGAAGTTTTCCCTTATGAAATAACCTTCTTTCACGCATTTGTGTGCAGCCCTACAAGAGTATCAACATACGGTAGTTTAGTTTGGGGGACCCTCCTCACGCTTCCATTTTGAAGGAAAATCCATTATATCAATCTCTAGGAAAGGAAAAGTTGTTGCAAATGTAGTAGTTGTTGTGGATGACAATGGCCTCAAATGCAACTGAAAGTTCACAAAGTTAGCAGAATCTTACTCTTCCATCTTGCAAAATTTTTTAAGAGATAAGATCGTAACCTTGTCGAACCCTAAGCCTCTAAAGGAACCTTACCCTAGTTGGTATGATGCAAATACCTACTGTCAATACCATCGGATTAATGGACATGATACCAAATTTTGTATGTGCCTACATCATGAGGTACAGGACCGCATTGAGGATGGTACTATTTGTCTTGATGGAAGCAAACAAAATACAAATAAATCAGTGGCAAAAGTTAATAGTGAATTGCAAATATACACAGACTCATTTCCATCACATTCTACTAACATGACTATTGATCCTACTGATTCTATCACTCAGCCTGAGGCCTATGTTAGCATGGTCACGGTTACTTCTACCACATAGCCTACGACTAGTTCATCGGATGTGACATTCGCATTGTAGAACTTTCCCTTAAACAAGCCCTCTCCCCTCTATATTCTTGCTCACCTCAATGGTAACATTGTGACAGGAGTCTTAGTAGAACCCATGAATCGAGTGAATGTTATTACAGAAGAGACATTGTGGCTTAATTCACTACATAGAAAAGATTAAAAAGAAACAAAATCTACCATCTGTATGCACGATGGTCTTTCTCTAAAACCATATGGCTCGATAACCTTGTTTGTCCTAGTTGGACCTAGGGTCATTGACACAGTTTTCAATGTCATTCTAGAATTAGATTTATTCAAAATGAAGCTAGTAATACCTTGGCTAGCTTCCATGAATGGACTTGCCTCTTTCATTCACAAATGTTTAATGTTCTCCCATGAAAGTGGCATGCATGTAGTGCATGAAACTGGATACCATCCTTTGGTATCCCGTGGGGGATATTCATTAGACCATTGTTGGCCCACCCCGGTTGGTTTGCTTCCTTTGAGAACAGATCTACTTTACAAGAAATATGTGAAGTATAAGACCGAGGGCAAGGGACAGCTGAAATTGGCTCTTCCCATAGCATAGTTGTTGACTACCTCCTATCCCCGAAAAGGGAAGGAGAAGCTTGTCTCCTCTCAGGCTAACTCATCCACTCCCCATTCTTAGGAGGAGTATTGGATGAACAAGCCTAGTTTTTACCCCTTGAGTCTGATGATACCTCCTTGGTGTAGACCCAATATTAGGATATCAGATCTCCCTACTAAGCCTCCTGGGTCTTGGTATTATTTGTACAGCAGAAAGAAAGGTTCCTGAAGGGAGTTCTCTCTGTGACCTCCTACCACTCCTACTTCAAAAAGTAGTAAGTAGGAAGAGTCTCACTATCGAGGTGCTTGATTCAACTCCCCCAATTGCTTCCCAACCTATTCCTCCTACTCTTGTTCAAGAGTATGTTCCTCCACCAGAAATGGTTGTAGTAGACACTCCCATGGTTGAGCAAGAACCTTTTGTTCCTTCGCAACCTCCGACCTCTGATTCAGAGAGTCACAGAAACTACCTTGCACACAAGTGCAAGTGTCGGTGAAAGGCTCTCATGGCTGAGCAAGCCACCTTACAAAGGAAGGAAGAGGATATGACCACCCCTATATCAATGCCTCTTGTTGAGTCCTCCTCTCTCCTCCCATTTGCTTCTGTTCAGTCTAGTTTTGCATTACTTCTAGCTTCCACTGTAACTATGAATGTGCCTAACCATAAAAAGGTGCAGGTGTTCATTGCTCCTTTGGTGGAGCCGCCCCTCCTAATTTCTCTTCTGGATGTTCCACCTTTTCTGAAACCTATAGATATGACAAACACTTCGGTGGTATCTACTGCAGTTTTCTCTTCCTCCTCTTCCTCTGCACCTCTTGTCTCATCTGTGGGGGGTTCACATCCCTGAATGGAGCAGAAGGTGGAGAGTATTCCCTCCAGCAACGGAGGATGTAAGAGGATCCCACCTTCCCCAGAAGGTGGTCTCGCACAAACTTATTTTTTCCTAGTGATGGAACCAATCCCGACCTCCCTTGAGTTCGTCACCACTCTCGAATCACTCGGTGAGCCTAGTGGTGAATCTTAGGCACAGCCTTCCCCATCCATTGAGGTATGGCATGGCACTCTTGTAAAGTGCATTTTTAACTCTCTAAATGAAGTTTCGGCCTTATCGGTGATCTTCACAAAATCATTGACCTTAGCTCCACAAGAGCTCGATGGAGAGGACCTTGTGGGGCCCTCTTTCTTAGCCCTTGTTGTGGGAGGATCAGACGATCCTCCCCTTAACATTCCACCACTACAGGATCGTCGTCCTTCCCCCTACAATGATCTAGAGTGGGAAGCGGATGACCTCTTGGTCGATCAATGTTAGGGGGGGCTTCTTCATATTTATATTAGATGTGTGTGTGTGTTGTGATGTGTTCCCCCATGATCGTGCTATGTGTTCCTGGATGACCCTTGTCACCCTTGTTGGTGCTTGTATATAGGTGTGGTTTTTGTGTCGTAAACCTTCTTTTATTTATATCATCATTCTTCCATGTTTGTGATTGATTTTCGATAAATTGGGGAAGATGTAAAGCGTTGGGGGCATTTAGGCTTCCCTTCCATGTTGACCCAATTTTTTTATTTTTACTTTGTCTTATGTTGCATTCCTCACATGTTCTGATATAGTAGGGGGTTGATGACAGTTCATTTTATATACTATTACTATACTTATATAAATATATATGAGTAGTTTTGACCCTGAAATATTAGGCTATCCCTGTGCCATGTGTTTATGTTATCTTCTCTTTTGCTCTTTTCTTATCTTTGTCTCTTCTTTTCTTGAGTTGTCCCTTTCATGTGCGACAAATCCACTTCTATAACAATTTGATTCTCAGAAAATGCATTTGTTTCCAATGAATCTTTTCTCGAGAATCTTCACAAACTTTTTTTCAAGAATCACATTCCCGACTTGAAACCCTAATGGAACGTGTTTCCTTCATCATGGGTTCATAAAGAAAGAGCTTGAGAATCTTCCTCTGAAGTGGGAATATATTTGATCTTCCGCTCGTATGGGGGCATCTTCTCCCTTTCGAATTCCTTGATGAAGTGAACATCTTTCAAAAGGATTCCTTGATGATGAATCAATTTGAGAAAGAAACATATCTTGTGTGCTTTCGAACAGCATGTCCCTTGAGTGGACCCCTTCCTTCACGTCGGGTTCCCGAGGGACCCCTTTGAAAGTTTCCTACTTGTTTGAAATTCTACGTGACTGTCCACTTACTTGCCTATGTGGCCTCTTTCTGACATTTTCTATATGCGATTAAACATGTCACTTTGCAGGTGCACTTGTGAAGCTGCTTTTTTACTCTACGGAGTCCCCTTCCTTTGGTTTCCTCCATGTGAGAGATCTTGGGGGATACCTCCCTATAGGTCTACAGGCTTGTAGGGAGCTTCTTCTATGCTTCCTCCATGTGAGAGATCTTGGGGGTGACTCCCCTGCAAGTCTACAGGTCTATGGGGTGCTTTCTTTGGGTTTCCTCCATGTGAGAGATCTCGGGGGATACCTCCCTGCAAGTTTGTTGGTCTGTAGGGTGCTTTCTTGGGTTTCCTTCATGTGAGAGATCTTGAAGGAGGCATTCCATGTAGATTTGTGGGTCTATAGGGTGCTTCTTGGCTTCCTCCATGTGAGAGATCTTGGGGGATGCTTCCTTGCAGGTTTGTGGGTCTATAAGGCACTTCTTTGGGTATCCTTCATGTGAGAGATCTTGGAGGACACCTTCCTTACAGGTCTGCGAGCCTGTGAGGCACTTACTTCTTGGGGCTTCCCTCATGTGAGAGATCTTGGAGGTTTCCTCTTTGCAGGTCTGCAGTCCCGTAAGACACTTTCATTCTTTAGCTTCATAGTTCTGTGGGGCTGTGAAGTCCTTTACTTATCCCGTGCTCTTGCGTTCGCAAAATCATGGTCTACTTCCTCAATGGTTCAGGTATACATTTCTAACTCTACTACTTCTCTGATCTACTTTACCAAATCACCCATCAATATTCATGCCTGTTAAAGTGGGGGAAAAATGTATAGGAGAAAATTTGCACCGCTTATGCAAATTCACCTTTTACACTTCCTCACCATAGAAAATCAAATTTGAAGGAAGAAATCCATATTAGCCCATTGTCTTCATTCCACTTGGTGTTTTTTTTGTGCGTCGGTAGAATAATAACTATCGGGGATGCGTTTGCAGCACGCAGACGTCCGCGCAACATGCTTACATCCCTGACGGATTCATGCGTCTGAAGTTATCAAAGGTGTTACACTTCCTATTGGGAAGGATTTGTAATGCCCCTCTTCGACCAACCGACCCGAATATGGCCCTTTTTTCTCATTCTCCCTTCAAATTCACTCTTCATTCCTTCTTTTCATCCTTTCAAACAACTCTCCAAGCATTCTAGCATTCAATTTTTACCTTCTAAGCTTTCAAGCAGCACTTTGCACTCCATAGCAGCAACAACAACACTCTATCAACTCCGTAGAGCAAGTGTGGAACAACACCATTACAATAGGATCTTGAGTCCTCTCATTTTCTCCTCAATTAGCTAGTGAGCTCTTGGTGGAGGTGGTAAGCTTTTGACTCCTCTCCTCTATGATTTGGTTGGGTAGCCTTATACTATTTTGTAGTGTTAAATTATGTTCTTAGCTTTCATACTTCCTTTATCAAACTTTTCTCTACAATTGCTATCTTGGTTGTCCATGGAGGTGGAAACACCAAAACAAGGGTTTGATTGAGGCATGCCCCTATATAGCCCCCAAAACTTTTCTCTCTTTATTGTGTGTAGGTAGACATGCACTTGGAGCCAGGTGGTGAACAAATACCTTTGTGAAATTTTTCTTATCACCTTAACTCTCATATATTTGCTTTATCACATTCATTCATATTTGTCTTACCTTATAATTTTGTTTTGGCCCTTTGGAGGTGACTAGCTAGGTTGTCAACCTGTTTTCTGATGATTCACATTGTACTTTCGATCCTCTGGTTGTATAGGCACCAGTGCACCTAAGAGATTCCAGCACATTGCGCTATCATCCTGAAACCACGCTTTCATCCTCAGGCAGAGAGCTTCCTAAGGCACATTGTTGAACCCAAAAACTAGCTCGCTTAGCCCCATTCCAAGTTTCAAGTTTGCAGAGTGATTGAAGGACCTCTAAGTCCTCATCATTCTCATCCCTCATTTCAAAACACCCCTTTAAGTTGAGGTTAGTTAGGGCAGCCTTCTGCTCTTGGCTCTCTGTGACCTGGGGCCTTGAACATGGTTGGTCCCCCTCTCTTACATTTTTGGTGAACCCGGCGTGAACCAATGGTTGTTCATCTGTTGGTGTTGATGCTTTTCCCCTTGTACCTTGTGGTTGTTGTGTCCTTAAGTGTTGTGAAGGTTTATAAGCATCACAACCTAATCCACAACCTCCAAGTATATTTTTAGGAGAAGTGTACGAAACCTTATGATGGAGAGGACAAAGATTACTACTGGTTTCTCTGCAGTCCTTTTTGTTGGATCCACCATTGGTCACGCCACATAGGAGCAGTTTTCAAGGAGCGAGATAGAATTCTCTTATGAGACCGATCACGTCCCCACTCCTCTTGTGTCTCCTACACCATCGTGGGTTGACGAGCAAGAGGTTGTTCACATTCCTGTATAATGTCTCTTCCCTCAGCAAAGGGTTGGGTGACTTGGAACATCACTTGGAAAGAGACCCAAAGTTGGCTAGGGCCGCCTGAGTTATTGGAAAACTAAAGTAAATGGTGGGAAAAGACTAAACAAGCATAGATCTCTTAGCTAGTCTCTCTAGTCTAACTAATGCATGTGCTCCTCCAAGCAATCCTAACATTGTACAAGGAGTCACTTTTGAAGACCATGAGAAACAGCTAGGACTGTTGATGCCTCCTACATTGGTGTACATGGTCAATGTCGTACCCTCGATTAGCATCCCCTTTTCCTCCAAGGGATCTAAAACTATCAAAGTGAACAAGATCCCCTTGGGTTTTAGCTTCACCCCTCCTATCACCTTTAGCAGTGGAGGCTTTGGCGGGATGAGTGGTGGAGGCTTTGGTAGCGGTGATGGCTTCGGTGGCGGAAGCGATCTTGGCAGAGTTGGTTCTGGTGGAGGCCATGGTGGTGGCTTTGGAAGTAGAGGTGGCTTTGATGGAGGCCCTACTAGTGGCGGTGGCTCTGGTAGTGGTTTCTATGGTGGCTACAATAGTGGTTCTGGTGGTGGATTTGATGGCAGTTTTGGAGGAGGTTCCTCTGGCCCTATATCTTCTAATGACCCTATTTTGAAAACTCTTCTTCAGAATATGGGTAAGATGTAGAGCCAGTTGGTGAGCCTCTCCCAAGCCTCTACCTAGCCTATCTTCCAACCCTTCTTCCAACATAGCCCACTGTCAATTGCAATCTTAAACACTCCCTTCACTCAAGGAATTGAGACTCCTAAATTCAAGAAATACGATGGTAAAGGGGACCCACAAACACATGTGTCCATCGTTAATGCCATGTGTATAGATTTCTTCCATCATGATGCCTTGATAGAAAAACTATTCCCTTGATCTCTCAAGGATATAACACTCGAGTGGTATTGTTCCTTGCCTAATAATTCCATTTTCTCATTTGACCAACTTGTAAACCAATTCTTACAACAGTTCCAAGCTAACATCAGGTCAAACATGACCTTTTTAGATCTCATATGATGCAAACAAGGCAATAATGAAAATATTATTGACTTCATTGCGCAGTATCAAGCACTCTTCTCACAAATCTCATATTCGCTACCCAATTCTAGCATGTAGAAGGTATTCATAGGGAACTTGCAAAGGCCTTGGTAGGAGAAGTTTTTCCTTATGAAATACCCTTCTTTCATGCATTTGTGTACAACCCTACGAGAGTATCAACATACGGTAGTTCAATTCGGGGGACCCTCCTTGTGCTCCCGTTCTAAAGGAAAATCCATTGTATCAATCTTTGGGAAAGGAAAATCCATTGCAAATGTAGTAGCCACTATGGATGACAACAACCTCAAATGCAAATGAAAGTTCATAATGTTAGCAGAATCTTACTCTTCCATCTTGCAAAATTTGTTGAGAGATAATTTTGTAACCTTGTTGAACCCTTAGCCTCTTAAGGAACCTTACCCTAGTTGGTATGATGCAAATACCTACTGTTAGTACCATCGAGTTAATGGACATGATACCGAACATTGTATGTTCCTGCATCATGAGGTACAAGACCACATCGAGGATGGTACTATTTTTCTTGATGGAAGAAAATAAAATACAAATAAATTGGTGGCGAAAGCGAATAGTGAATTGCAGATATACATGGACCCATTTCTGTCACATTCTACTAACATGATTGTTGATCCTACTGATTCTATCACTCAGCCCAAGGCTTATGTTAACATGGTCATAGTTACTTCTACTGCGTAGCCTACGACTGGTTCATCAGATGTGACATTCATATAACAGGATTTACCCTTAAACAACAAGCCCTCTCCCCTCTATATTCCCACTCGCCTCAATGGTAACATTGTGATAGGAGTCTTAGTAGAACCCGCGAGTCAAGTGAATGTTATTACAGAAGAGACGTTGTGGCTTAATTCACTACACAAAAAAGAGTACAAAGAAACAAAATCTACCATTCATACACATGATGGTCTTTCTCTAAAACCATATGGATCGATAACCTTGTCTGTCCTAGTTGTACCTAGGGTCGTTGACATAATTTTCGATGTCATTCTAGAATCGAATTTATTCAGGATGAAGCTAGGAATGCCTTGGCTAGATTCCATGAATGGAATTGCCTCTGTCATTCACAAATGTTTAAAGTTCTCCCATGAAAGTGTCATGCATGTAGTACATGACACTAGATACCAATCTCTAGTATCCCATGGGGGATATTCATTAGACCATTGTTGGCCCACCCCGGTTGGTCCACTTCCTCTGGGAATGAATCTACTTTACAAGAACTATGTGAAGTATAAGATCAGGGGCAAGGGATAGCTAAAATTGGCTCTTCCCATAGTATAGCAGCCAACTACCTCCTCTCCCCGAAAAGGGAAGGAGAAGCTTGTCTCCTCTCAGGATGACTCATCTGCTCCCCTTTCTTGGGAGGAGTATTGGATGAACAAGCCTGGTATTTACTCATTGATTCCAATTATACCTCCTTGGCATAGACCTAAGATTAGGATATCATCTCACTACTAAGCCTCCCGGGCCTTGGTATTATTTGTATGGCAAAAAGAAAGGTTCCCAAAAGGAATTCTCTCTACGGCCTCCTACCACTCTTGCTTTCCAAAGCAATAAGTGGGAAGAGGCCCGCTACCAAGGCACTTGAGTCAACTCCCCTTGTTGCTTCCCAATCTATTCCTCATGCTCCCATTCAATATTTTGTTCCTCTATCAAAAATGGCTATAGTAGACACTTGCATGGTTGAGTAGGAGCCTTCTATTCTCTTGCAACCTCCAACCTCCAATTCAAAGAGTCACAAAAACCACCTTGCACACGAGTGCAAGCATCGGCAAAAGGCTCTCATGGCTAAGCAAGCCGACTTACAAAGGAAGGAAGTGGAGATGACCACCCCTGTATCAGGGCCTCTTGTTGTGTCCTCCTCTATCCTCCCCTCTGCTTCTGTTCAATCTAGTTCTACATCGCTTCTGGCTTCCACTATGAGTACAAATGCACCTGACCCTAAAAAGGTGCAAGTGCTCATCACTCCTTTGGTGGAGCCACCCCTCCTAATGTCTCTTTTGGATGTTCCACCTTTTCCGAACCCTGTAGATATGATGAACACTTCGGTGGTATCTAAATTTTTTTTCTCTTCCTCCTCTTCCTCTGCACCTATTTCCTCATCTATGGGGAGTTCACATCCCCCGATGGAGCAGAAGGTGGAGAGTGTTCCCTCTAGCAACAGAGGATGTAAGAGGAGCCTGCCTTCCCTAAAAGGTGGTCCCGTGTTGACTTGTTTTATCCTAGTGATGGAACTGGTCCCAATCTCCCTTGAGTTCGTCACTGCTCTCAAATCACTCAGTGAGCCTAGCAGTGAATCTTAGGCATAGTCTTCCCCATCCATTGAGGTATGACATGGCACTCTTGTAAAGTGCATGTTTAACTCTCTGGATGAAGTTCTGGCCTTATCGGCAATCTTCACAAAATCGTTGGTCTTAGCTCCACAAGAGCTCGGTGGAGAGGACCTTGCAAGGCCCTCTTCCTTAGCCCTTGCTGTGAGAGGGTCAGACGCTCCTCCCCTTAACATTCCACCACTACAGGCTCTTCCTCCTTCCTCATACGATGATCTAGAGTGGGAAGCAGACAACCTCTTGGTCGATCAGTGTTAGGGGGAGGCCCCTTCTTCATATTTAGATTAGATGTGTGTGTGTGTTGTGATGTGTTCCCACATGATCATGCTATGTGTTCTTGCATTACCTTTTTCACCCCTGTTGGTGCTTAGATGGGTGATATCACAATACTAGTTTACAATTTTTGGCCAAATTGGACACTGAACTATTTTTTTCTAACTAAATCTTAACTTTCAGACACCTATAGCAACTAAACTATGAGGAATTTGAAGATGATGCAAACTAGTGATTTGTGACATTTTTTCTATAGATTCTAAAATATTTTTTCAAATTTTTTGGAATCATATTACACTTCTTTTTCCATCTCCTTCAAAAACTGGTTTTTTTTAGTAAACACCATTTTTAAGTAGTGATGCTCACCGTAAAACACAACTTTTTTTCCATTAAGGATAAAATTCTATTTTTTAAAATTTATATTTGTAACTACGATATCTAGTGCTTCCAATTGGTTTCATAGTGTTTTATTGAATATTTTGTCCTTAATCAAGTTTCAAAGTCAAACCAATTACAATTCAAACATAGGTGGACCATATAACACAATTTTTTTTGTATGTATCGAAATTCAATTTATTTTTTTGTTGGATCAAGGACTTCAATATTTGGTGCACTCGTATTTTTCAAAAAGAAAATTGATAATATTCTATTTTTCCACATGTGCAAAACAAAGAGCTTGATTTTCAGTGAAAACCTACATTCACAAGAAATAAAAAATAAATATAATAATTTAATTTAATATAATTAAAATTATACTTTGTTGGAAGCTTATAATAAGGACTACATACTTACAAAAAATAAATTTTAAATGAATTCATTTGATCCCCCAAAAGGTAAATCAAAAGTGGTTTTTTATTAGCATTTTGATAGGTGTAAAGGAGACTCTGTTATAGGTATGGTTTAAAGCTAGTGAGGTTCTATCCAAGGGGGCTTAGTCTAAGGTGGTTTGATCAAACCCTCTTCAATTGGAATCCTTTAAATAGAAATTTTCAAGGCTTAAATCATTATATTTTCTAAGAATATGTGATTTCAAGAAAAATCAGGATCTCCCAGAAAGTGTAAACCACTATTGTGGCATAACCCAGATATAGGCATGGTTTTTGTGTCATAAACCTTCTTCTATTTGTATCATCATTCTTCCATGTTTGTGATTGATTTTCGGTAAATTGGGGATGATGCAAAGCGTTGGGGGAATTTAGGCTTCCCTACCATGCTGACCCAATTTTTTATTTTTACATTGTCTTCTTGTGCATTCCTCACATGGTCTGATATAGTAGGGGGTTGATGACAATTCATTTTGTATACTATTACTATACTTATATCTATCTATATATATATATATTTATGAGCAATTGTGACCCCAAAATATTAGGTTATCCCTGTGTCCTTTGTTTATGTTCTTTTCTCTTTTGATCTTTTCTTATCTTTCTCTCTTCTTTGCTTGATTTTCCCCTTTCATGTGTGACAATGCCACTTCTATGACAATTTGATTCTTAGAAAATGCATTTGTTTCCAATGAATCTTTTCTCGAGAATCTTCACAAACTTCTTTTCAAGAATCACATTCTCAACTTGAAACCCTAATGGAACATGTTTCCTTCATCATTGGTTTGTAAAGAAAGAGCTTGAGAACCTTCCTCTGAAGTGGGAACAACTTTGACCTTCCCCTCACATGGGGGCATCTTCTTCCTTTTGAATTCCTTGATGAAGTGAACATCTTTCAAAAGGATTCCTTGATGATGAAATGATTAGAGAAAGAAACATCTCTTTTGTGCTTTCAAACAACGTGTTCCTTGAGTGGACCCCTTCCTTCACGTCGGGTTCCTGAGGGACCCCTTTGAAAGTTTCCTACTTGTTGATGATCTACGTGACTGTTTGCTTACTTGCCTACGTGGCCACTTTCTGACATTTTCTAACTACGGGTAAACATGTTGCTTTGCAGGTGCACCTGTGAAGCCACTTTTTTACTTTGCGGAGTCCCCTTCCTTTGGTTTCCTCCATGTGAGAGATCTTGGAGGATACCTCCCTACAGGTCTGCAGGCTTGTAGGGTGCTTCTTCTGAGCTTCCTCCATGTGAGAGATCTTGGGGATGGCTCCCCTATAGGTCTACAGGTCTATGGGGCACTTTCTTTAGGTTTCCTCCAAGTGAGAGATCTTGGGGGATACCTCCCTGCAAGTCTGCGGGTCTGTAGGGAACTTTCTTGGGTTTCCTTCATGTGAAAGATCTTGAAGGACACCTTCCCTGCAGGTCTACGGGTCTGTAGGGAGCTTCTCAACTTCCTCCATGTGAGAGATCTTGGGGGATGCTTCCTTACAGGTATGTGGGTCTGTAAGGCACTTCTTTGGGTATCCTTCATGTGAGAGATCTTGGAGGACACCTTCCTTGCACGTCTGCGGACCTATGAAGAGCTTACTTCTTGGGGCTTCCCTCATGTGAGAGATCTTGGAGGTCGCCCCCTTGCAAGTTTGCGGGCCTGTAAGACACTTTCATTCTTCAACTTCATAGTTCTGTGGGGCTATGAATTCCTTTACTTGTCCCGCGCTCTCGAGTTCGCCAGATCATGGTTTGCTTCCTTGATGATTCAGGTATACATTTCTAACTCTACTACTTCTCTGATCTACTTTACTGAAGCACTCATCAATATTCATGCTTGCTAAAGTGGGGGGAAAATGTATAGGAGTGAATTTGCACCCCTTATGCAAATTCCCCTTTTACACTTCCTCACCTTAGAAAATCAAATCCAAAGGTGAAAATCCACATCATCCTGTTGCCCTCGTTCCACTTGGTGTTTGTTTTGTGCATCGACAGAAGAATAACTATCAAGGACGCTCGCGCGACGCACAGACGTCCATGTGGCTCGCTTACGTCCCTGACAGATTCCTGCGTTTGAAGCTGGCAAAGGCATTACACTTCCTATTGGGAACAATTTGTAACGCCCCTCTTCGATCAACCGACCCGAATATGGTCATTTTCTCATTCTCCCTTCAAATTCACTCTTCATTCCTTCATTTCATCCCTTCAAGCAACTCTCCAAGCAGTCTAACACTGACTTCTTACCTTCTAAGCTTTCAAGCAACACTTTACACTTCATAGCAGCAGCAACAACACTCCAACAACTCTGTAGAGCAAGTGTGGAACAACACCATTGCAGCAGAGGCTTGAGTCCTCTCATTTTCTTCTCCATTAGCTAGTGAGCTCTTGGTGAAGGTGGTAAGATTTTCACTCCTCTCCTCTACAATTTGGTTGGTTAACCTTATACTATTTTGTAGTGTCATTGTGTTATTTGCTTTCATTCTTCCTTTATCATACTTTTCTCTATAGTTGCTATCTTGACTTTCTGTGGAGGTGGAAACACCAAAACGGGGGTCTGATTGAGGCAGGCCCCCATACAACCCTCAACAATTTTCCCTCTTTATTATGTGTAGGTGGATGTGCACTTGGAGCTAGCTGGCAAATGAATACCGTTGTGAATTTTTTCTTATCACCTTAACTCTCATATATTTGCTTTATCACATTCATTCATATCTATTTTACCTTATAATTTTGTTTTGGCCCTTTAGAAGTGACTAGTTAGACCATCAGCCTATTTTCTAACAATTCACATTGTACTTTCGGTCCTCTATTCATATGAACGCCAGTGCACTTAAGAGACGCCAGCATGTCGCGTTGTCATCCCAAACCCGCACTTTCATCCTCGAGCAAAGAGCTTCCTGAGGGACAGTGTTGACCCCAAAAATCGGGTCGCCTAGCCCCATTCTGAGTTTCAAGTCTACAGAGTGATTGAAGGACCTCTGAGTCCTCATCATTCTCGCCCCTCAATTCAAAACACCCCTTTAAGCTGAGGTAAGTTAGGGCAGCCTTCCACTCTTGGCTCTTCGTGACTTAGGGCATTGAACGTGGTTGGTCCCCCTCTCTCTTACACGTTATATGTTTGGAATAAGAAAATAAATTAAAACTTCTATATATATATAGTAAATTACAAGAAATTAGAAATATAATTGTTAACCCGTCTCATATCTACCCAATACAAAAAATAATAATGTTATCATGTTATAGTTAGGAATTAAATAAGTCTAACACATACAAAACATAATGTTTAAAAATAGTAAAAGGATTTAAGTAAATATTTTTTCTTATCATTACCAACTGAGACACTAATTTGATGAATGAGATCAACTTGGAAGATTCACACAAGGAGAGTCATTTTCCATTCATCTCACATATTACCAAGTACAAGGTGTACATAGTTTGAATATCTCTTTGTGAATCAACGTGTATCCCATATATGGTGTGCAAACACCTTCATCTTTTTGTGGGAACTTAGGACTAAAATAATTTGTATGTAACCCTACATAAATAGCATAAATAATTCCCCTTTGTGATCTCATGAAAGCCAAAAGTAAAGAGATCAATTTTAATTTTAATTTTTTTACCCAACTTCCTATTACTTGGATCCAACTCTCAACCCCTCCCATTGTCTTACCCCCATGTGTAACAAAAATATTAATATACTCTTTCTATCCCTATTACCTAGCAATATATCTATGTTTTTTGTTTCTACTATTAAATAACTCATTATGAACTAACATGATATTGAATATACTCTAACATCCTTGGGGGGCTTAGACCATGATGCACCCTAAGGATTAAATTTAAAGCTCCATGCTTGCAAATAACAAAATTGACCACGTATGACCTAGGTGCTATACTAGAGAGTAGCTTAAGAACGCTCAAGAGAAGCAAACATATAGGAAATATTCCCCTTACCCAATCCCATTATGGACCAAGTAGATTAAATTTTTAATTGAACCAAGAAAAATGGGATAGTTAGCTCCTCCAAGGGGTGATGTGTGAATTGATTATGGTTTTCCATTCATTATGCTTATTTAAAAAAATCTACTTATAGTCATCAAATCATATCAAATTGATGTGTCGTTGAACTGTACAACTCAATCAAATAGAATCACTATTATGATGTGATTTGGAAAAAGAGTGCTCCTATAATTCTTCTTCAATTTCATCCATGTCATTCTTTCACCTCAAGTTTCACTCCTACTCTTGAACCTGCAATAAACATCAAGGAAGTGTTTATGAATACCTTTAAGGAACATTTTATGTTCTGATGTGGAAGTGTACTAACGTCACCCTCACATCTTAATCAAATCATTTGTTTTTACTTCGGCAATGAATAATGACAAGGCAACTAAAAACTAAAATAAAAAGAATTATATGCAAAGATATTTTTATTCTAATGATGCCCCTTAATTACTCTTTAAAATTCTTAATAATACTTATAAATATATATTAACTAACAATTGCACCTTAGTGTGCAATGGGTACACCGAAGAGGTGTGAAAGGTGATTACGAAAAAAACTGTTTATTTTTTTAATACATTTGTGTAACACATGAGGCCAATTCGTAGGTAATTTAGCAAATGATGTTTATGCAACAAAAGTCTTATTGGAGAAGTGATATATGAAAATCAACTATGCATCCACTTACATGAATCCAAACATGATCAAAATAAAGCCTTTGAATCTAAGAGAGCTTGCCCCTAGTGGTTTGACAACTTCCTTAGGGTATTTTTAAATACCACGTTTTCCTATTGAATAGTTATAAGCAAAGGACATATTGAGTTAAAAAATAAAGGTATGAAATCAGTATGATTATATCTATACAACACAAAATAGATATACACAATATAAAAATGATCCAAAGTCACATATTCAACCCATAAAAAGAGAATTCCACATAAAATCCTAGATAATAAATACATTTAGATGACTTCTTTTTGTATACCAAAAAGCTAATTTTACAAATTATCAAATTTTATTCATCATTATGTTGATATTTTGCCACAAGGTTGATCTAAGAGAGCTTGCCCCTAGTGGTTTGCCAACTTCCTTAGGGTATTTTTAAATACCGCCTTTTCCTATTGACTAGTTATAAGCAAATGACATATTGAGTTAAAAAATAAAGGTATGAAATCAGTAGGATTATATCTATACAACACAAAATAGATATACACAATATAAAAATGATCCAAAGTCACATATTCAACTCATAAAAAGAGAATTCTACATAAAATCCTAAACAATAAATACATTTAGATGACTTCTTTTTGTATACCAAAAAGCTAATTTTACAAATTATCAAATTTTATTCATCATTATATATAAAATTAAATAATCTAAACCTTAACTATCATTAAATTCAAATTAATTATTTTTAATTATCACTTCCAAATAACTAGATCATTAATTATTAATTCATAAAAGTATATTAAAACAAATAATAATAAAATAAATGTTTGTTAAAAATAATGATATTTTATTAGTATTAAGAATTGTCTTGCTCTTCAATGGTGGATAGCACTAGCATTACATCACTATGAGAGAAGAAAACTTTTTACTCTATTTTTTAAATATTTATTTTATTATTACTTATAATTTTATTTTGTTATGCATTTAGTACGATTCTCATGAAATACCAAAAGTGATAGATATAAATTGCTATTAATTTATTAGCCTATTAGAATTAGGAAAAGGTTATTGACCATTACAAGTATGTGGGTTGTGAGCAGGCCTACGTGTCAACCATCCTTCTCTAACAACCGAATATACATTACAATGGTAATTTGCTTCCTTATTTTAATAATAAAACAACGAATTAAAATAAAAATGATTACACGGAGGGACGCTGCAAGGGTGCCTGGTGGCATTCTGCAAAGCAGTTCACGTGCCTTACTCTCTGCTGCCACATTTTGCATGCATAACAGGGAGCAATATTTTTAGATCTATTTTTTGTTTATTATGAATAGGTTGAAGCACCTATTATGGAGAGATTGGTTCACAAGCTTCATCGACATTGTTGACTACATAAGGCATTTTGTGTAGAATATTGAGGTAGGTCGCTTGGCATGGTTTTAGCGAGTTTTTTTTTTATGAATCTGTACACAGCCAATTGTGTTTTATTTTATTCTAAAACAATTATGTTGTCCTCAATGAAACAGGAGCGGTTGCTAGTGTGAGAGCTGCAAAATATTTTGGTTTGGACATCCTTGTTGAGGATATACAGGTGTTGGCTCTTCTACCAATTTTTTCCTTGTTGAATTAGAAAAATCTTAGGCTCTATCTGGACCTTAAAAAATAACGACATTCATTTCTACATTGTTGATTTTGCACTGGCAGGATGTGTCTGATGATGTTACTCACTTTCTTTAGCAAAGGAACCCATAATACCTCAAGTAGATAGGCGTTTTAAGGTAAGAATATTTTGAAGCATCTGTAAGAATTTTTTGTTTGAAAATTCTGTATTATTTTAGAAAATGTAAATGATGATGTTGCATTTTTGTGACTGAACCCCCTTGTCCTATTGAACAAAATCTTGATCGGGAGAGCATTTATCCTTTAGCATTTGAAAGATGAAGCAATTGAAAGCATCCTCAACAGCTTTTTCTTTCGTATGGAGCGATTTGAGTAAGGGTAGCATAATCAAATCGTGAATCTTTCAAAGATGTTTGAGGAGGGTATCTGCATAAATGGTCAATGGAAGTGTCCAAAAGATGACAATGATTTTAGTTAGAAAGATGTCTCAAAACCCAAACGGGGCTGCCTTCCACACAGTCCTCTGGTCTGCTCTGAGAAACCCATAATGAGCAGCACAAAAAGTTATTAGTTTTTAGAACTGGACCATGTTTCCTATTTTAGTTATAATTTGGGAATTGCCTCCATTCCAGGTTTGCTCTCAAGAGAGGAATGTAAAATTGCTCTTGTAAAGCTGCTTTTTTCATATATGGTGGCCTTGAAAATACTTCTAGTGCGTATTGTTATTTGGAATCCAATGTATACTCTCTGAAAATGAACACTCCTAGTGATCTATTTTATGATTCCACTGCTTATATTCAAGTTCGGAGAAGCCCCAAGCTTACTGTGTGCTCAGTTATTCGTATCAGTGTTTTTGCTAGTGGAATGGTTGTTCTGTTTCTCGTATTGTGGGTCTGGATAGCAAGATATTAAAAAGGTAAGAAGAAGCAGAGAAGAGATGAAATTGACAATAATGATGAGGATGATCCTTCGAACTTGCAGACAAGGTTACCCTTGCGGTTCTCATTCTAGGAATTGCAAGATGCTACAAGTGATTTCTCCCTAAGGCTCGACAGTGGGGGATCCGATTCAGTTTATAAGGGCGTTCTGCTTGATGGCACAAAGATTGCAACGTTATCCAATATTGAAAACGTCCTCTATGAACGCCACCTTCAAAATGTAGGTGGGATTGCACAAACACGCCATCTATGAAGCCTTGTCACTGTACTCAGCCAATATTGGGTGGTGTTCCGTGATGTTGACATTGCATTGGGCGAGGATCTGGTGATAAGAAAATAGGCGGACAGGATCACTTTAATCATCTCCCGGAAAGACTGAGCCATAGATTCATTATTTTAGGTTGGGCATGTTCATATTGGACACGCCTTCGGTGAAGAAAATACACACGACTGTGCTCAACGGCTGCGATGATTACAATAGTCTCCAGGATGACCTCAACCGGAGGGCGTACAAATCAGTTTCACTCATTTCATAGTAGGATACGCCTTCGGCATAAAAAATAATGTAGTGATATCTTAAAAATTAGTTTTAAATAAAGAATCCTAAATATTCAATTAAAACCCCCACAAAATAAAATCTGAATATAAAACCATTAAATATAATACTCACCTACAAGTATTGAGAAGCAATCTTATCACACCCCAAATAATTTCCTAGCGTTAGGTAATGTGGCCATTAATGATCATGTGTGTGAAAGGGATGGTTGTGGTGCCTTAAGCTAGGAAGTAGACTTGTCGTTTGGATAACAAATACAAATATATTCAATAAAGTATATTTTGTTCCTCGCATTGTCCTACTTGAAAGAGATGACAAAACTCTTACAACGTTATTCTTCATTCATAAAATATCCCGATCTTGGATGTGATCTGGGGTATATCTTTTAAACCATGGTTAGTAATACTACTTGACTTGGCTTTGGCATAGATGGGTTAATGTAAAATTAAAAAATTATATCCATTTCCCTTGTGGTCAAAGGATTTATTTTATTGGAAAAAGACAAGATGCATTGCTTCTTGTTGCAGCTGTTTTATCTTGACTCCCCTTCTTCGTCTTTTTTAAGCTTTGTTTGATTCTAGCTTTTTATTTTTAGTTGTTTTTGTAGCTATTGGTGTAGTTGTTATTTGTATTTTTTGTTTTGTTTTATTCAATTACAATTAAAAATAATTATTGTTTGTTATTAAGTGTATTTAAATATTTGTTTTGAACGTAGTCTTTGGGAAGGATTTTTGGATGTGGATATAAAATATTTTCTTGTTTTTTAAAGAATGATTTTATATGGGGATATATTATATGAATTTTATAGTTTTTGATAATTTGTATTAAAAATTTACAAACAATATTTTTTTAATAGAGAAAGATATGTGATTTTTTTATATATTTTCATATCTTAGTTTATATGGAGAAATTGAAGCGAGAATTCTAACATTTTTGAAAGCTTCTCAATCACTATTGGAGTGTTCCTCGTATTATGACTAAAGTTCCACTTGATGGTTCATCTTAGGAAATGTCAATACTAGTTCTAGGTAGTGGAGTTTGTCATTTCTCATTGCTTCCTTCTCACTAGAGGCATTAGACTCCTCCCCACGAAGAAAAACTACAAATTCTATTTCTGATGACATCATCATTGTTATTATCCTCCCCCTCTTGGTCAAGATTTTTTAGTGTTGCTCAAAATCCAAGATTCATAAGATAATTGGGAAGTCTGTGATCCTACCTCTAACAAACCCTCCCTAGGGTGATACCTTGACATGATGATCCCTCTCCCCCTTCTTCTAGTGTGAGTCCATGTGATTAGTAGTTTGACTTAATGGCTTTGTTTTTATTGATTTCACACTTGTGTTACATGATGTGTCATCTATGCTAACCAACCACTATTTATTACAAACCTTATATTATGTACTTTTTGTAGACACCTAAAAATGACTAAAGCATTTTCTCTATTTCATTCATTTTCATCAATCTATCCACTAATATTAATTAATTTTTTTAATTATTTAATTGAGCTAACACATCATCTACATTAATTAAATAATTTTGAATTATTTGATTTATTTATTGAAGTTTCCCATCATCCACATTAATTAAACGGTTGGACTTTTGGTGCCAAAACAAAAGGGAAAGCTATAATTTCTAGAACATTCTAGGGTAGTTATTGGTGTAAAATAAAAAAAGGGTTGAGTGGAGGTTTTAGGGTGACTCTATTAGTGTAGATTGTGGTTTCAAATAAGAGATTTTCTTTTCAGGGTTGATTTTGTTGTAATGAATCAAGCCCTTGTGGCTATGATACTATAATCTCTAAATTTGTAATTTCATTTTCTAAAAGTAATTGAAAGTGAGTTATTTTTTGTCCTGCATCTTCTGTGTTGATATTTATTGTTGTGTTGTGTGGGTTTTGGGCAGTCTAGCCCTCATCATAAATTATTATCTGTCAACTAATCACACCTAATTTCTAGTATTTTTAGAAATAAACATTGATTTTAGCAAATAGGTGCATTTATACAAAATATTTTTTGGAAAAATAAAACATTTGTAGATAAAATAACATAATTAGAAAATCACAAAACTCCTCTTTCTACAATACGATTTTTTTAGGGAAGTACACATCTTTATTTTTCCATTTTATACATAGTAAACTTTAAAACAACCAAACACCTTTTTCTTTTCTTTGGCCATTCAAAATCTATAAAATAATTCTCTTATTTGAAAGGATTTTGTGTGAGTTACTTTCGTTTATGATTTTATGTTTCCATGACCCTACTTTAAGGACCTAGATCAATCACGAGACTTCCCAATATCTTCTTTGGAAATCAACTCAAATAAACTCTAAAAGGATTCTTAGGATGATGCTCTTCAAAAAACTAAGTTTTGATTTTATATATTTAGTAAGATTTCTCTTACCCTTGTTTTTTTCTTCTTCTTTAGACTGTAGGAATCAGGTAGCACGACCCCATATAAACTGCAGTGTGCCTGGTAAACTTTTTAACGCGACCAATGGCGCTGGCACGACACGCCCTCCTGTACCACATGGGTGGGGGAGACTAGACCTCATGACCAACCTCCTGTAACAGGAAAGATTAAGCCAACCGAGCTAGGGCCCCAACCCTTACCCTTGTTTTTTTAATATTGATTATCATTTGCAATTATTTTTTCTCATATGAGCATCAACATGAAACACTTACAAGCTCTTGCAAGAACAACTATGAGAAAAATACTAGCTCCATTTGAGCAACCACACTAGAAACCAGTCATGGAATACCAAAAGTCACAATTTAGAAATCTACTTATTAAGAAACCACTTCCATATTAGAAGCCAACTATGGAAGACCAAGAGTCACAACTTAGAATTCCATATTAGATGTCCTTTTTTGGGATTTGAACTTGGATCTCCACAATGAGAAATTAATGCTTTAACTAATTAAGCTCAACCCCTTAGACTTACCCTTATTTTTAGAAGAAAAATAACATAATTTGCCTAAAGTAAAACAAAGATTTTCGTTAATTATGAAGGAGGAAGATAAAAGGAAAATGACATATAAATAATAAAAGAAACAAGAACAAGAAATAAACACTCATTTAAATTCCAAACTATACCAATGGAAGAATTCATATGCTAACCAATCAATATAGAGAGTACATTCTATAGAGTAGGACAATCCTATGCTAATATACCACAAAAATAAAACTACAATTGTCAAATAGGAAAATGAGAACACTTGGAGAAAGAGGATTTCCTAATGTGGAGTAGAGTTGTTGGTAATGGTTGTGTGTCCTCAATAGTGCATCCTTCTTTATATCCTCTCCTCATGTGCTACTATTTGTTGGTACTTGTCCAAGGTAAGGGGAATAACTAAGGAACCTATTGGGAGTTTAGATTTGAAGATGAGTGGCTAAAAAGGCTTAAATGGATTGATAAATGATCACATGGGAAAATTCTTACAAAGTGCTAGCTATTAATTTGAACTTCTCTAGGTTTATTAATTTGAACTTCTCTAGAACCTAAAAAATGGTTTGATTTCCTTGTTTTGTACATAGAGGTGAGTAACATTTACATACAAAAAAGGGGATCTTAATTGGAATACAACTTAGGGAGAACAAAAAAGAAATTAGGAGAAATTCTAATTTTTAAGAAATTTGCATGAAATTAAATGACAAATTTACTATTTTTGTGTAAATTTATCTCTTTTGAGAGTCACAATGTAGTAAACTCACAACTACTATGATGCACACTCATTTATAGTAGTGACTCTAATATATTAGTAAAAATACATAATGTACTATGGTGAAAATATGATTACATGACAAAAACACCAAATATTGTTGTGAAAATGTTAAGATAAAAAATGGACAAGTTTTTCATCCTAAGGTAGAAAATGAACAAGTTTTGAAGGCTAAATGGAAAATATAGAAAAGTACAAATAAGACACAATGGAATCTTTAATAAATGGCATGTAGAGGTCAGGAAAGATCAATATATATAGCCTTACCTTTGAGACATGTATTGACTATCACATATTTATTTTTATTGTCATATTAAATTATTCAAGATTTACATCATTATTGGACTCAATTTCAAACATTTACATGCTTGATAGGGTAACAATCATTTTTTGGAGAAATTAGCTTGGAAAATAGAAAATTAAAGTTTGATAAATGTGAATAAATCATATTGTATAATTTGATTTGACGAGTAGGTTGAATTATATGACAATTACAAATTAAAAATACAATAAAAAATAGATAATCTAAACTAAACAAAGTTGAAATGACTATTGATTACAAATTTATAATTAAATATCAACTATCACACAAAATAAATCTAATTAAAATTATAACAATATATTTAAACTATTTATACATAAAATAAAAATACAAAATTTACACTATGAATAGAAAATAAATTATAACAATATATTTAAAATATTTATACTCGAATGTTTGACCATATGATGTTTTCCTATAATAATAATATGTCTACAAACATCGCCGAGTCTTCATTATCAATATTTCAAAACTCTCCAATACTGTAGAAGGAAACCAGCCAAAGCTGACTTCAAAAAATTCAACCCCTCATACAACGTGCACCACGACAATTAATTCTACTTTAATAATTGTGCAACATCAATGACGATTTTCAATATCTAATGAAATTTAGAAACCAAGAAAATCACAACTCAGGGATAATGTTTGTTTTTAACGCCATCTTTAGTAATAAATAAATATGGAACCGTCTTTTGTATTTTACTGAATACGTATTTTCAAAAAACAATACGTATGCCTTTATCCAATAAACAAAGAACAGTAATAGCTAAAATCTCCTCTAAAGATAGCTACGTTTTCTTCTAATTCAAAAACAATGGTAAAATCCGTAAGTTAGAATGTACACAAAAGTTACTAGTAACTACTCTTTTTGAATATTGTATTATTTTAATGTTTAATAAGAATATTTAAAAAAACTACTCTAAAATTAGCTAGTTTTTTATAATAAAGTCCCTAATTTAGTGGGTAAATAAAATTTCTTTTATCTGTGAAAGTTAATTACTGTCCAAGGTGCTGTTGCAACAGATTTGTATATTGTTTAGGATATTTATATTTTCGTTTTGAGTTTCTGACTGCTGTAATGCGTATATACGGTCTTGCCTCATCCGTATAAAGCTCGAAATTCTGTTAATTGCCTTGCATTTGAGCTCACAATAATAATCTTCCGGCAGAGAGAGTTTAATGAGGGTTTGAAAGGCCAAGGGTTTGAGTATTGTTGTGATGTGTGTGCCCTAAGTTGGAGCTTCTGAAATCAATTCAAGAATTTGAGTTGCAGGGAATTTAAGGATCAGTTTTAGATTTGCTTGTAAGTTTCTTTATTTTTTCAAAATAATTTGTCTTTGTTTGGAGTTGTTATTTTCTGCAAACATGTTTGTTTTTCTTTTTTGTTTTGCTATCATTTGCAGATTTTGATTCAATTTTGGTGATGCAGTCTTTTAATTTCAAAAATAAATAAATTAGGCTGTCAATGTAGGTTTTGGGGTGGAGGTGTTGTAGTTTTCTTGTTTCTTTTTATATCAAATTTCTTAGAGGAAGAAATCGACACACCTTAATTTGAGTTCTATTTTCTGAACAAATTAAATTACGTAATTGCGTTTGTTCGATTTGTTTTTTATTTTTGAGGTGCTAAAAAATACACTAGGGTTGCATCTTTTGTTACTTTTTCCCTGGTGATTTCTTTCTGGATTTTGCAACGGGGTTGCATTTTTTTGTTTTTGAAAATTATAATTTTGCTTTTGAAAAGAAATCTGTGCTTATTCTTTTGACATTTCTGCAATTATACATTTTCCTTTTGCTTTTCTTTTTGAATTAATGTTATAGCTTCTTTTTAATGTAATAGTTCTGGAAAAGAAAATAACAATTTTCTTTTTAATATCATAAAATTTAGGAAGTGAAATGTAAATGTAATTGTTGTTATCTTTTTTCTGTGGATCTTAGCTGTATTGTTTTATTTTTACTTGCAAGGAAGGTTTTAGACTTTCAAAAAACTGGTTATTAGATCTTCTTTGGTAAATATCTGAAAATACACATGGAATTGAGTGCTTCTTTGATTATTTTTAATTGTTTTAATTGTACAATTACTATTTGCTTGGGTTTTTTGAAGTGTTGCAATCTTGTTTCTTAGAAATCTTATTTTAGATCAAGGAAGGAACAGTTAGACCCTTTCTTTGGGTTTTTCTTTGGAACTAATTAGATTTGACCTATTTCTATGGCTGGACATTTTTATTTTGTTTTTGTGAAATTACCTGTCATTTATTTTTAATGCAGTGAAAGAGAAAAGCAAACCAAAATTGCTGTCATTATTATAAAGTTGTAGAAAGGAGAATCCAAAAGTTGTTATCTTGTTTCTATAGCCCTTCCACAGTGTAATTTTTCTGTTTTTATGAGGGTTTTAAATAACTTTTTATGAGATCTGGAATTTAAGGGCTTCCTTGATTCAACTTTTCTCTTTTTAACTTTCCTTCTGAAGGGATCTTTGTTTTCTTGGTTTATCTCGCTCGTCTATTCTTTAATGGGATGTGAGGGTACAGTGTATATCAATGTGAAGAACGAAGAATCAGATGATGTTTGGTCTTGCTGACTTTATCTTCTTTTTTGTTTCTTTTTATTTGTGAATTGCAGGGATCTGAATAGTATAGCATGAACAATATGAAATCCAAGGAACAATATATGGTCGAGGTTTGTCGTTCAGATGGGGGTATTTTGCAGTCTTGGTTCAGAGCCAAGATCATTTCATGTAAGGCAGACTGTTACCAAGTTGAGTATGACAACCTTTTAAACGACTGTGGCAAACATTTTGTCGAAGATGTGCGGGCTGATGCAGTTCGGCCAGAACCTCCTCGTATGACACAAACAAGAAAATTGGCACCTGGGCATATGATTGAAGTGTATGATAATCATTCATGGAAGGTGGGTAGAGTTCTCAAAGCTTTACCTGGCAGATTATTTGTTGTAAAATTGATGGAACCATTACAGGAGAGAACATTTCACCAGTCTGTTATCCGTCCCCGGCTGTTTTGGGAGAATGAAGGATGGCTGCTTAATGTTGAGGTACAAATTGACTCCACAACTTAGTTCTTGATTTGAGTTTTGATAAGTATGTATTTTCTAAAATGAAAAGTGCATGAGGGTTTTTTATTTCTTGCACGTGTTTAAGAATTCTTATGGATTAACTTTGACAGCAAATTCTACAGTTACTGCTTTACATATTTGCATTTTTGACGGCGAAGTTTCATGCTCATTGCTTTATTTCATTTTTAGTTGGGAGTAGATAGAATTGTCCATCTTATTTGTTGTCCAGTTTTTATTCCTCTTGTTATTCTTTCTGTATGAAAATTGCTATTTCTTGATTGATTTTTTAATATGGTTATTTCATTTTCCATGTTTTCATATCTGGGTGTACAGGGACTAAGTGCTGTACCAGTATCTGTTACCAATATCTTATTGATTCTGTCCTTACTGTTTGGTGTACAATGGTTTGAAGATCTTTGTACTTTGAATAATCAATTGTAGTTTTTCAATCTTGCATCCAAGTGGTTCTGGTAAAACACATGTTTTATGGAAATAAAGTTTGTTAATGTCAAAGAGGTTTCATTTATTGGAATAATTTAATGTCAAGCCAATTGTTGAGCAGTTTATTTATCTAATATTTATGTTATTTCTAGTTATAATATTGCATGAAGGTGTGAATAATTAACAACTAGAATTTTTAGATTTGAAATGAAACTTGCCATGAACATAGGATTTTTATTTGAGATTTAGAACATAGACTATATTGCTTGATTCCTTTTGTGATTGTCAAAATCCTCGGCTCTTTGAAATATCAGTAGAGTAAGTGGCTAGCTTCTAACAAACTTGGGGGCGATGGCTGGAGACTACTCTGTAAATCTCAGGAAGAGGTGACTGAGAGTGCTTGTACTAAAGAACACATCAATATTTCATATGATCATCTAACAGATAAAATATGATTTTCATATTTTTAAATTATTTATACAGATGAAAGATTGATAACAGCGGACAAATGATCTTCACATAATTTGTTCTCCCTGTTTTTCTCTCTCTAAAAGATGATTATAATTGTCCTATGTTTCACTTTTTGAGGGAGTCTTGAAAGTTTAAACACTGCTTTGTGCAGATTGTTAAGGGTTAGTCTAAATTCTGATGTATTATAAAAGGGAAGAAAAAAATACATTTTTGGTTCATATGTAATCTGCCTGTAGGAAACAGCCTTGTGCCAGAGGGTGAACAGAGCAAGGCTTGGGAATGTCCCTATATCATTCTCCATTCATGTTTCCTAAGGAGCAGGGTGGATAGTTTGAGCATCTTTGATGACACATTCCTACATACATAACTAAATGGTTTTATTTCACCTCTAGGATCTTCTAACTACCAATTTTGCCTAGTGATCTTATGTTTTGGATCTAAGATATTGTTAAATTATTAATGTACCGAGGTTTGCTCATGTTATTTGAAAATTTATTGAAAATAAATTGAGGCATATGTAAGAAGTTGTATTTATTTTAATTGGCTGATGTATTTTTTGTGTATTTGCATGCAGGCTGGTAGAGATCATTTACTGAAAATGGGATTTCGACTCCAAAAGAATTTGCGTTTTGGAAATCAATTTCTGGAACTAAATGTGGAAAAAAATGCTGGATACAGTGAACACGAACAAGTTGAGGCTGAATTCTCCCTGAACAAACTTCTAACAAAGAATCTAAAAAGAAAGGCAGTTAATCAAGTTCAATGTGCCCATAGAGGAGATGTTTTGAAGACTAAAGTTGATTCTCAGAAAAGGAGTGCAACTAAGAAGTTTAGACACCAAGAGGTGTTAGCAGAATCAGCCTTGCCTGTTCTGGAAAAGGTAGATCCATTTTCTTCACACAGAAAAATTGTGTGTGAGGAACGTGTATGCATATCTGCAAATAAAGTCAGAATAAATCGATTGGCTGAAGAAGCTGAAAGCATTCAGTGCTCTGTAGCTAGTAGTAGCAGTAGCAATGAGTTAAATTATGTGTTACATTCTGATAATAAGAATTCAAAACACAGTCTCAATGAATGTCATTTTGATGACGCTCAGTCTTCTTGTGAATGTCCAAACGGGAGGCAAAATGAATCTTTTTCTGGAAATGAAGTAGAATCTAAAATACATCAATTAGAAATTCATGCATACCGTTCTACAATGAGAGCTTTTTATGCATCTGGGTGTTTAAGTTGGGGGCGAGAAACCTTGCTGACAAATCTCCGTCTTGAACTACACATTTCTGATGATGAGCACCTGTCCGAGTTGACACGGTTGTGCTCTACAAAAGTCCAAAAATCAGAACTTAATGCATACCAATCCACAATGAGAGCTTTTCATGCTTCAGGGAGTTTAACTTGGGGGCGAGAAGCCTTGCTAACAAATCTCCGTCTTGAACTGCACATTTCTGATGATGAGCATTTGTATGAGTTGACACGGTTGTGCTCAGCAAAAGTTCTGTAAGTTCACTTTTCTGTAAGATTCATTCAGTCATAGGTAATTCAAGATTATTTCAGGATTGCCGTTTGAGTTGTTGGTTCCTGTGAGCACAAGTTTCTGCATTCCCCTTGATTCTGCTTGCAGAAAGGATATGCTGAACAGAAAAGTTTTCATAACTCATAATTTTATGTTACAAATATATGAGAAGTTGGCAAAGCATAGGCAGCCAAGCAATGTACTTACAAATTTTTTGTACCATAGTTTCTCATTTACTAAATAAATCCCAACTGAAATGTTTCAAGTCAACTGAAATGTCTCATGTTCTCAACTTATGGCTAACTGCTATGCCACTTTGTGGAATTTACCATGGGCAGCCAATCAATGAGCCTATGAAAAAATTGTACCATAGATTCTCATTTATTAATCTCAAATTCTGGTCCTTAAAATCATTAACAGGTTGTGATACCATCTTCTTTAAAGTTGATGTGAATGTGATATGATAAGTAATGAATATGCATGTCTTATATTGAAACTTGGCTTTCGAAGAAGGTTTGGATAGACAAGTGTCATGCCTTTCAGTCTGGTGGATCTTCGTCTGATATAAAGAGCAGTTAAAATGTCTAATATTTAATACCCATATATCAGATAGTGAATGTATAGCTTGAATGAAGTATAATGTTTGGTGCTTATGATGGATGGTGTATGACGTATTATACTTCTGTTAGCATGTTAATTTTTTCTAGAACTATCAAAATGTTAGTTTCTGTTAGCTTCTGGAGACAGTTTGTTTCTTTGTATCATTATGTTTACTGACAATAAATCTTGTTTCAAATTTGGCATATTGCTTCTCAGTTTCTTTTTGAATATTCATTAATTTTCTATTCAGTTTCATTGGGTACACTTTCTTAATTTAAATTAAGAAAATGGACCATTTAATGAGTTTTAATATGAAAAACTGAGTTTGACTAATAATTTTTTGTTCACAATTCAAGTGGTGAGACAATTATTGTAGAGTTTTAATAGAATTTGCTTTTGCATATGTATTGTCTTTTCCTTTAATCCTAAGCTAGGCAGCTGCAGACATGAGAGTTGCTGATTATCTATATTGTATCCATTCTGGATTTTGCTCTGTCAGTCTATGGAAATTCATGATTGGATTCATTTCAAGAATCAGATTATACTGACTTGTCTAGTTGTTTACATAATTGGGTTTACGCTTCTAATTTGATATTTTCTAAGTTACCGGTTTGGATTTTATAGATTGTATTTAACTCTATATTAAAAGCTGTAACCCCTTATTCTTGAACACCACCAAGAATTCTGTTTCTTTTTTCCCTCAAGTGGGCCATGGGAGCATCTGGGATAAAATCTAGCAAACCATGAAAGCAGAAATAATAAAACCTATGATGCCAAGTGGCGGACACTTAGACTTAAAGGCTGTTCATGTTTGAATTGGGCAAGGGAATTTTAAAAAAAAATTGGAACAAACATTTCAACTGATAAGATTTGGAAATAATTTGCAATTAAATTTGAATAAATATAAATCTGCAATTTTTTTATATAGAATCTAGATATATTATATTAAATCTAAAATCAAAATATTAATATTTAAAATATGAAAAAAAATAAAATTATATAGAGATATTATATTAAATTTAAAATCAAAATATTAAAATTTGAATGAATTTAAATATATTAGAAGTTGAATAAATTAAAAAATACTAAAACTAAGTAGATTTAAGAAATGAAAATTTAAATCTAACCTACATATAATTAATTATAAAATTTTATAATTTTTTTTAATTGAAAACCTAAAGCTATGGCCATGGAACTAAATTTGAATACATAATTTAATTTTTCTTATTGTGAATTTAAAGAAAATGGAAGCTGATGCTGAAGCTGCTTTTATAAATTTTTCTTTATATTTGGGAAAAAAATTCTTAGATAATTTTATTTATCCTTTCCTTGAAATGTGATGACAAAAACAAAAATTACAGTGTGAAGAAAAAGAAAAATAAAAAAATAAAATAAAAGGTCACAGTCTGCAGAGGGGGTTTGTGTCGTGTTTGGACCCCAGATTTGCCAGAGTATGCCCATGGATGTATCTGACAGAATCTGTGGCTCAAAGTTGCACACTGCTTGCACCCACTGTGGATTTGTCTGTGGACCAGAACTGGGAATGAACCAGAACGGGGTCTAGATTTTTCTGAAGAAAGTGGCAACATATTTGCATCCTAGTTTTAGTCTCAGATATAGATATACAACATAATTTTGTTGTTTCTTTCTTTTGATATTGGGAAATTGCATTTGTTGATTCTTTCTTTTATATTAGAAAATTGCATTTGTTGATTCTTTCTTTTTATATTGGAAAATCGCATTTGTTATTTCTTTCTTTTTATATTGGGTAAATGCATGTGTAGCTCAATATTAATCTGGCTAACACATGATAAACTAAAATGGCAACATCCTTGATTAAGAAATATATTAATCTTTTTCACTTTTTCAAATTTATAGAGTTCATTGCCCAAATGGGAAAAAGCGGACTTAGTGGGACCATTTTAATGCAATGATTTGGTAGCAGAACATGAAAAGTCATGTGGGACGTTAATTATAGAAATGCATGGGAATGTCTCCTTTGTTGCAGGTTGCACTTCCACTTCTAGACCTACAATATTAGGGTCTGCAGCATGCCCCTACTTAAGCTATTTCTTTTCTATCTATATTTATGTCATTCTTTAAACCAAAAGTCATTTCTTTCTCTTTGATATCAGTTTGTTGTGCTCTAAATGTTATAGTAGTTGCAAAAGAATATTTTCTAAACGCAAAAGTAAATTTTGGAAAAAAAAGTTATGGTCCCATGGCAGTGGGGGTACCTAAAATTTCTCTCCGGGTGCTGCTGAGAATTTCAGGAACCTTTCACAATCAGGTGGTCCCATGGATTTTATAGAAGTGGCCAATGTTAAATTTTTTTAGGGAGCTGGTGCTCACATAGATTTTTTAGCAGCAGCCAATGTGAAAAAATATAGTTGAGAATCTCCAAAAATTGCAGTTGCCTTCAAATGATGCCATGTGGAAAAAATCCCTAAGCTGGTGAAGGAAATTCCCAGCTCTATCCCAAGGGCAACTGCTGGAAAACTGAAAAACTAAAAAGTAGGGGCTACTTCATCTCATGAGACCTCCAGCTCCATAAAAATAGATCCTGAAGTCCCCCCACATGGGACTGCTTCCTAAGCTTGTCTATGTAATGTCCCCTTTTTGGGATTGCCCTAAATCTTGTCCTATTAACACATCAGATGGCTGTATTCATAGCAGTAACTGTAATAACCACTGATTCTGCCCTTGAGTGCAAATACTTCTGCTTGATCTGCTCCAATTGCCTTGTTGTCTGATCTGATTAGTCCCATTGATGTCCTTATTCTTTTATGCAATGAATGCTGTTTTTGAATATCCCAATGTTTGCGTGCATACACAGATTGCCCAAAATGGTATCTTATGCTGTTCGATGAATTATCAAAATACAGGCTGTGTAGATATTATATGAATTATAGCATCTAACATAGGTAGTTTCTGATGTAATTCCTTAAGTCCATACACTGCTGTTGTGACAAGTCGATGTTAAGAGATCAGATTGCCGTTTCTGTTACAGCCCTTGCCTTCATGTGGATTGATGACGCGGTTTCTGATTAATTCAATTTATATGTGCATCACTATAGAGGCTGATTGATTCAGTATGATCTCGCCGGTCAGAATATACTCAGGTATAATTGCCAGTTCCATCATGAATATTCCTTTTCGTTATTTCCCCTAATCCATACTGCTTCTATGCCTTTCCATTGAATCATACTTCTTTTAATATCCACAATAGGCTGAGAGTTATGACCTTTCGTGGTTTCCATTTGTTAAAGGGGCGCGTCTCTTGGTATTGAGATGATTATCCGATGGATTATGTCTTTTGGTTAATATTAGTTATGGGTCCTTTGAAACACTAATCACTCAGTAGTATATTCGCTACTGCCTCTACCAATCCCGAGTTTGACTTATTGATGTCTTTAGACGAGCATTGTTTGGTTGGCACTGACTACCCTGTGATATTTGAAGACACCCGATCCCTTCTGAGTCCCTTGGGTCTTCCAAATATTCCTCCCTACAGTCGGCGTGAGTTTCTTGAGCGGCGCTGTGAGGTTGCTTGTTTCCCGAGCTTTGGTCATGGGTTCGAGACCAAGATGACATATTTCCTTTCGACTATATTCCCTTTCCTCATTTAGGCGAACCATGTTTGTTTGTATGATATTATATATTGTTTTCAAGGTTACCCCAAGTTTCCGGGACGGGGACGGCAGGGGACGGCGGGACGAGTCCCCAAGTTTCCGATTTTTGAGGCCAAAATTAGGGACGGCAGGGGACGGCTATATAAAAATATAGGGAAAATTTAAAAAATATAGGGAAATTTTAAATATTTAACAGATAACATGAATAAGGCATGCATGATACACATTATAGAACATTAACATATAACATTTGTGTTCAACATTATGCCAATACTCAAAGTCAATAGTCAATACGCATTCAAAATTAACATACAGTTACACAAATCATAAAACAACCTCCTAGTTATAATTTATAAACTTATATCAAAATGCCCAAAGGCTACATTGCTGCCATATAGTTTAAAAGTTTGTTATGAAAATCAAAATACAATATCGTATGTCTAATGTATGGAACAAGATAATCCTTGATTATGGCTTTGACTACAAAAGATGCAAAGATTTGCAACAGGGGATATGTATTTTGTAGGTTTAATGATCATGATTCATCATTGGCCTATAACATGCTTAGACCTATAGTTTTAATGAGGTTTTGGGGGAAACACCCCAACAAGATTGAGGGGTAGTGCCCTCGCGGAAGCCCCCTCAGGGGTCTCTGGGGGCCTCCTGCCCGGGGAGCGCCCCTCGTGCGGGTCCCGGGGCAGCGCCCTTTCGCGCTCCCTGTCGCGATACAGCGGGGTCGAGGGGCGGGCCCCCGCCACCAAGCCCAAATGAAGACCTTCGAAACCACACAAACCTTCATGGCGCACACCATTTAATTAAAAAATTTGTAAATTAAAGATTGCAATTTTTGAAAAATTATGTTTTGGCTTTCAAAACGTAGGGGACGGCGGCCGTCCCCACGGTTGAGGGAGAGCGTCCCCTTATCCGGGACGGTGCCGTCCCTATTTGGTCACGCCGTCCCCCCGTCCGGGACGTTTCGAGTTTTTTCAAAGGGGGACGGTCCCCTGCCGTCCCCTAGCCGTCCCCCAGTACCCGGGACGTCCCCGGAACCGGGACGGGGGATTTTGGAGGGGGGACGCGTCCCCGGGTAACCCTGATTGTTTTATGTTTATGTTTTTATATTAATATAGATTACATGTCTTTGCCACTTATATTTGATTATTTAGTATTATTTCATTAATGATTTTCTTATGAATATTATAATACCCATTATATTTGTAATCATTATTATGATATGATTTCATATTTATATTTTATGTTAAATTTATATATTTTAATATCCATTATACCATAATGATTAAAATATTATTCTAATATTTATAATGTTATTTATAATATTTATAATTATAATATTGTCTTTGACAATTATAACTATAATGACATCAAATGGTTAATGATTTTAGATATGCGTCTTTGTTATCTAAATGTCACGATTTCTGGGACATGACAGTCTACTAGTAAACAAATAGCTCTAATTATTTGAGAGAATGAAGTGCATTGCTTAGCCTTATCAAACAATAGATATATGTGGATAAAGGTTTTGCAGTGGGAATCTATTTTGAACATACTGCAGATGGATTAGAATCTAAGCTCATTGTCTTCTTAGATAGCATGTGTAGTGTGCAAACACATGATATGTATGCTTATATTTACCTAGTACTCTAACTGGACCTTGGAAACAGATTCCAGATTTGCTTGTAGTCACAAAAATTTGGAAACACTGGTGACATGAGCTTTGGTAGGGTAAGTTTCGAGTACCCATAGTAATTGCTTTATTCCACATCGTCTCCTTCTGTTCCAAAATCATCTGTCTCTGATCATGGATTTTTTTTTTTCATGTATGTTGTTAGAACTAGGGATAGAGTAGCACAGTCTTCACTTAAACTTAGCTGGAATGCTATCCAGCTGCCTCTTTTGATCTGTCTGAACCTGGGCTAGATAAACATCAATATAAGAAATGAATCTTTTGAACTTTCCCTTCTGAATCACCTAGCTCAAATTTGACCTAGATTTTGAGAAATTTGATTTTTCTTTGCTTTATTCGTGTATTAGCATATCGTGGATATTGTTGGGATATAGTGGTGCTGTCTTCACCTGAAATGATGGGAATGCTTTCCAGATATATCTTCTCCTTTTGATCTCTCCGAGACCTGAGGGCAAGATGAACAGCAATAAGAAGAAATAATTTTCTTGGGCCTCACCTTCTGAGGGACCTAGCTCATATTTAACCTTTCTGAGAATGTTTTTTTTTCTTTGCTTTCAAGTTTATTTGCGCATCAGTATATCCCTGAACAACATTGCATGATTCTAGCTTCTCAATGCAGCTTTTAAGGTTCCATTCTCATCTACCAGGGGCTAAGTCTGGACTTTGGTTCTACAAAACCTTTATTTAGAGGACTATATTCTCTTTTTATTCCTTGTCCACTGTAATATTTGAAGTAGCTACTGGTCCTTATTGAGGTACAATAATTTCTATCTATATATTCTTTACTGTTAATTTTTTTCTCTTTTCTTTGCTTTTCTATTTGCCCACTCAAGTGTACAAGTTGATTGAAGCATAACACTTTGTAACCCTTTTGTCAAGTACCTTCGCTTATCCTAACACAGTTTTTTGAATTTTTCTGTTCTGAGTAGTTCTGGGAGGATGCAATTGTCAACTATCTTGTATTTAGGTTTTATGTCACTCCTTCTCAATCATATTATTTTTCTGATACGTGCATAAAGGCTCTATCCAAGAAGTCTTTGATGTCGTGATTCACATGGTTGTTATTAGAGTTAGTTTTCATTTTGCTGATGTCCTGTATTTTTCCAGTTTGTAACCTTGCTTATATGGGATTATTGTGATAATCCTGGCTTAACATTATTCATGGAATTACTCTAGTGTGTGTTTTCATGTTTGTTTTGTTTTTCAAATTCAGGAAAAAGGAATATTTATATTAATAAAACTTGTTTGCAGTTCTGTAGCTTTTATTTCAGAACATCAATGGGACAACTACACAGTATTTTATGTTGTGAGTAGTTTTGGAAGTATACACTTGTCAAATTTCTTGTATTTAGGTTGTATGCCGCTCCTTGTCAATCATATTACTTTTCTAAGTCATGCATATAGGTCTATCCTGGAAGCATTTGATATGATTATTACTAGAGATAGTTCTTATTTTGCTGATGTTAGTGGACTTTTCCAGATTGTAACTTTGTTTATGTGGGATGCATGTGAATTTTTGATATTCTTGGATTAATATGATTTATGCAATAACTCTAGTGTGTGTTTTCTTGTATGTTTTGTTTTTTATATTCAGGAAAAAGGAGCATTAATGTTGATAAAACTCGTTTGCAATTCTGTAGTTTTGATTCCAGAATATCAACAGCACAAATACACACTCACATGGATCTTGTCTAATCACTGTTTGATACCTGGAATCTGGAGAATCTTCCATTGGTTCCTTGATTAATACTCTGTCATTCCCTTATATGTTTCCTCCTTTGTCTCCATTTTGTTAGAATGAGAATTAACATGTTGATCTGTCTTCCTTCAATTCAGAAAATATTTTAAAGTCTTTATTTCCTCTCATTCACAGCTTTGCACGTCTTTTTCAAGCTCAATTAAGACCGCATTAGATGTGAGTTTGTATTTGGGCCTAGTTGTTTACTCGCTAAGTTGCTTAACCGATGAATATAGAGTAAATGGAAGTAAATAATAACAGTAACAGAACATAGCAATTACACATGAAATGCACAAAATATTGGATTGGTATTTTCATTCATCAGATAGAAGTTCATTACATCATATAGCATTCGTGCTTCTCCGACTACAAATGAATTGCCAATATATATAGTTGGCCGATGTTGGTTGAGGACACCAACCTTCGGCAACTACCCAGCCAACTAATCAATTGTCGGGGATCAATTTTCCGATTACAATTTATACTAATTCCTTTTAGTTTGCACAAAGTATTATTTATTTATTTACTTTTTATTTGGTCAACTAACATAATTAATTTCTTACACGGCCGACTACATCACCCATCCCCCCCAAAAAAGAGAAGTAATCTCCAAGATGACATTACAACAAAATGGGGCTTACAATTCAAAAAATGACTATTGGGAAGAGGGAGAGTGACAGGACGTCCTTGGATGGATGGATGACGTTGGAGTAGAAGTTGGAGAGCGTGGCTCGCGCAGTCTACGAACTTCCTCCATATGTATCCGCAGTTGTTGCTCACCATAATCTCTCGCTCCTTGGCCACCTTCACTATGTGGCCAACCTCCATCACTTGACATTTGGCCTAATCTACCTCCTCCACCTTTGCTACTAGTTGAGCCTCCATGTCCCTCATCTTTTGCTTTGCCTCCCTCTCTACCTTCGACACCTTGGCCTCTAAGGCTGATGCTTTGGCTCTCTCTGTGGCAACAAGCTGAGTCTGCTGAGCAAGTTGCACCTGGAATTTCTTTGTTCTCGTACCTTTTGAACCAGCTGTAGGGCCTCAATCTTCCCCTGCACTGCTTCGTCTGTAGATGCTATTTGCTATTTCAATCTATAGAATACATCCTTGAAGGATGTCTCTATATTGACTGAGCTAAAATTATGCGGTCATCTCTCCCCCAACCAAGGGTCTCATTGGGCGCCATGCCTTCCGCATTGCTAGGATCTCTACTCTAGGCCATCCTCTTGTAGTAAAACATCGAAAGAACTCACATCTCGTTTGATCAAACACCATTATCCTCTATATCTCCTTCACCCCCAATGGAGACCGGCCTATGTTGAGTTGCTTAGATATTTCTCCTACTTCATTCATGACTGCGGCCATCACCTGAAGCTCTTGGATGTACCTCTGCACCTCCTCCTGAGGGTCTAATTCATCCGGCTTAGAGATCTCAAGTATCAACCCCGCTGTTCCTCAATGTGTACTACCCTCGGTGGTTGTGCTTGTGCCAAACCTTGTTTTGCACCATCCAACCTCATGGCTGTAAAGCTCTGTTGTGGACCCTCTCCTTAGTCACCATGGGTGTGTACTCTTGTTCCAGACCCTTGGCCAAGGCTCCTAAAGGGCTCGGTGATGGAAATGTTGGAACCTCCAATGGTAGGCCGAATGTGCTCAACCAATTATCTCTTTGTGCCACATTGGTTGGGGTAGTTGTTGGCAATGTCTTTGATGGTACCAAAATCGTGACTAGCGGTCCTTCCGATGGTGTTGGCGGTCCAGTTGATGGGGCCAGTGGTTCGATCGATGAAATTGGTGGTTTGACTGATGAGGCTGGCGGTCCTCCTGGTGAGGTTGGTGATGCACTTGGCAAGCCTCCCGATGCACTTCACAATCTTGCTAATGTGCTTGGCGATGCTCTTGATGCACTCAACAGTCTGACTAATGCACTTGGCAATGCTAGTACTGCAATTGCCATTGATTGTACAACAGGTATCGCTATCCATCGTGCAACTGATACTAGTACTTCCATCGGTGGTGTAAGTGATATTGCCATTGATGGTGCAATTGGTCTGCCATCGGTGGTGTTGGCAGTATGAAGGTCGTTGGCTGCAGGGATGGTAGTCTAGTGGCAGTCGTCATTGCTACTGGGATTGCCTCATCTATGTCCATTTCTAGTGTTGATTGTGCATCCCCTGCCAACAATACTTCTGTCAGTGGAATGGTCACTGTTGAGGAAGACAACTCTGTGGGCTCCTCCTCCGCACTGTCACTCGATGCGTCCCTTTCAACCGATGCTTCCCTTTGCTTCCTCTTCCTCCTCGGTTGGGATGACTCCTCTCCTCCAGTGGTAATGCCAAATGATGTCCAGTAGAATGTCATGGGAAGCCTTGGGTCTATATGAATCATTGGTTGGAACTTTCCCCATTTATCAGCGGAGACTTGTGTATGGATGGCATCTAGTAGAAGGGCCATCACATGCTGCGTCATATAAAACGCCTTATGTTTCTATGGTAAAAACTCCTTGATTCTTTCTGATAGCAGCCTTGACCAATTATACACCTTCTCAATATTGAGACCTATCATATAATCAATCATCCATATTGCAATGACTGAAGCTTAGCTAGCCCCCATTATTTTGCACTTTATCAAATCCATAATGCACTTCCACTCCAATGTGGCGAGAAAGTTTTTTCTCAACCCTCAATTACCAGCATTTCAGATGCTATCTCTTTCCTGTTGGGTGAGCTTAGGTCTACAAACCCTCTTCACCGATGTCTTCTTATGTTGCTGGGTGAAATTCTCATTTGGTTTGTTCACCCTTGTGCCTGATGTTGAAATCCCAAACACTCTCTGAAAGTCGGCTGGCCAAAACAAAAATGTTACCCTGCATCCTCTATAATCTATCATTGACTTGTGTGCATGCCTACAGTAATTGTTTACCATTGTTTTGAGGAGTAGTTTGAATTCTCGAGCGTTAAAAATGGAAGTAGTACTGCTTTATCTACTTGGGGATGCTGGAGGACCACCTTGAGGACGTGATCGTCCTATGTGCTTTGCCACCATTGTTTGCATTCACTCCCCGTTAAGTTGCCCCAGGTGAGTGCATCGACCCCAGTCCCAACATCCATTTTCTTTTTGCTCTATTTTGCTAATGCAATCTTTGGCCTATATTGTGCAACTTTTTTGCCTTTGTTGCTCGTGTCCATGGCTGCAGGAACTATTCGATAGTGCACTCCTTGATGCCAATTAAATATCTATCTTCTCAAAACCCAAAGATAGTTGCTCTAACAATTAATGGGTATTATGAAGTTTTGAAATCTGTATGGGCAGTGGTCGTACTATGCAATCCTCTAACTTTTCCCACCGTACGGTTTTGAATGTTCTTTACTTCCATTTTTGAATGTTTCGTGCACCCTATATTGTGCCTGTTGTATGTTTTGTAATCATTGTACGCTCCACACAATCTGCATTGTACGACATATGAACAATTGTAACTTTCCTTTTTATGCCCTTGCCTTTTGTTCATCGGTCGATTTTATTCTTCCTTCGCTATATGACTCTGAATGTGGATGTCACCGTAAGGTGTTGTAGATGATGGTCACATATATCCACCATACGGTCTGTTTGTCTATTTGATGTACGACCTGTCCAGTACTCCCCTAGTACCCTTGGTTAGTCTCTGTATGGTGATGATTGTTGTCAATTTTTGCCGTCCATATGCTGGATGACGTACTATGTCTTGCTTTGTGATCAAGTCTTTAGTGTGTTGTATGGAAGGCCGTACACTTCCTTTGTTATGCTTTCTCCAACTTTGTCGACCGTGCCTCATTATAACCCTTATTTGTCCTGTGCAATGTGCTTTTTGTGAACTTGATCTATCCCATGCACCTTTTGTCAATGCCTTCATTCTTTTTAATATTTTAATTTTCTCCCACAATCCAGTATTTTTTAATTTTTGCACTATAAATTTTTTCATGTTCAATTTTATTTTTAATATTTTTTTCTCTCCTTTAATATTTTTCTCATTTTTTAATTTTTGTCCTTTTCACATCCATCATTTTTTTTGAATCATTTTTTCTTTTTTTTTTGCTTTTTAGTTTTTTCTCCCTCATTTTTCAAATTTCCTCTTTTGTCCTCTTATTTTATCATATTTTCTAACTTTGACCTCTGAAGCATATCTCCACTTACACGTGAAAGAGGCTTTTTGTAACACTCTTCGCAACAGGTTCCCATATATTTCAAATTAAAAATTTTATCGACTAATGGGGTGGGCCCTGTACCTCTAAAACTTCCATCAACATACCATCCACCGTATTGTGGGTATCGAGTGACGTTCTCTTCATTCACCATTAGTGGTCTGACTGGGTTTGGTACGACTTGCTATAGCCTGTTTGAGGTCACCATTGTAGGTCTCTTCATTTTATTTTCTTTCATGTACTTGATTAGTTCTTCATTGTATTCGTCCGATGAGGAGATGAATATGTCGTCCGCCATTATCACCCCTTTTAGACATGGTCCTTTTTTTGCATACCAGTCATCTTTGTCCTTGTCATCTTCATCTGAATCTTCTTTGTTTTGAACTGCTTGTTCTTTTCTTTCTTTCTTTGCTTATGTTTGCCTTTCCTTTTTGGCTTCTTCATCTAATTCATACAACAAATATCCCCTACATTCTCCTTCATAAGGTGCATGGAATTTCCAGTGGCCCCTTACTCTTTTCCAGATTGTCAGTGATCCAAAAAGGGCATTGGTTAAGTGTTTATGCACCCTAGGTACTGGAATTTCCTCAACTCTTTTTTTGACCAATCTTTCTTCAATCATTTTCTCACCTCTTGGCGTTGTCCAATCTTCCTCTAGTACATATTGACTTCCTGTTATCCCCCACTCTTATTCTTCCACAGTTTCATTCCCCCTTACTTGCCAATCCTCTTTTATTGCGTATTCGAGTATATTGATTCCCAGTGGTTCTTCCTTGTATACTTTCAGTTTGGATCAGTTGATAGGATCTTTTAGTAGAGTTTCGTCTAGTATCTCCAATTTGATGACTCTGTTCTCCCTAATTTCTCTGATTTTAAATGGCCCCAACCACCTCGTTTTGAATTTCTTGAGCTTTAGTTCGTTATGACCGTTATATTTGAGAACTAACTGTCCCGGTTGAAAATTTGCTCGTCGGAGGTGTTTGTCATGCTAGTACTTTCTCCGCTTTTGCATTGCCTTCGTAGCCCATTGTGCTAGTACTCATCGTTCGTTGAGCTTGTTTATCTGGAACAACTGCTCCTTCAAACTCTTTGTATCGCCAAGTCTATTTTCCACTGCTATTCGCAAGCTTGGTACCATGTACTCGGTTGGCACTACTGCTTCTTGATCATACATTAGCTGGAATGGTGTATGGTCGGTGGTTACCTTGTAGGTCGTACAATACATCCATAGTACGAAAGGTAAATTTTCCTCCCAATTCGCCTCCTCTATACCGCACGACTTATGATGCAAGTACCTTGTTGGTGGACTCTGCCTGACTGTTTGCTCTTGGGTAGTACAGGCTGGACAAATTATGAAGGATTTAGAACTCCGTTGTCATCAGTCGAATGACGTGATTGACGAAGTGTTCCCCTCTGTCATTGGTGATTTGTATCGGGATGTCGTACCTTGTGATGATTTGCTCATAAATAAACCTCGTTGTACTCAGTGCAGTATTGTTCGACACTACCCGAGTCTCCGCCCACTTTTTTAAGTACTTGGTGGCCACGACTATATATCTACATTGGTGTAATTGATTGACCTTTAGTGAGGTTTTTTCGTTCTACAACGTCTAGCCCCATATGTCCTCTCACTAGCCCTTTGTGTGCCTCCTTCAGTATGCCAGGAATTTCTTCCTCCATGACACATCATTGAAGTGCTTGGTCCGATCTCATCTTGTATAGTAGCTCGTTAATGAGTTGGAAGGTTTTACTTTTGAGCACTAGTTTCCTCCATTTTGCAGGTGGCATCTCTCTCGGGAATGATGACATCGATAGGTACTCTCCAATTTTCTCGTACCAAGGGTGTAGCACCTGTTATCTGAAATAGGTGCACATCGAGAAGTCTTCATTCACTCCCTCGAGTGGCTCGCTAGATTGGATTCTTGATAGCTGGTTAGCAATGACGTGACTCTTCCTTGGTCGTACGATTATGGTGAATGTGAACTCTTGTAACAACAGAAGCCATCAGCTTACTCTCCCCTAAATGATGGGTTTGTTGACTAAGTACATTAGAGCCTGATGGTCCACATAAAGCGTGAACGGTGTCGCTAATAGATAATGTTTGAATTTTTGTATCGTGTACACCGTCCCAAGAGCTTCCCTCTCTGTTGTACTGTAATTCTTCTCCACCTTCGACAACAGACGACTAGCGAAGAACATCGGGTGATCCAGCCCTTGTACGCCTACTTGTGCTAGTATCGCTCTGATTGCACAGTTTGATTTGTCGACATGTATGTGAAATTCTTTATTCCAATCTGGGGATGCCAAGATTGGCAAATTGATTAACCGTACTTTTAAATCCTTGAAGGCTGCTTCTTGTGCTTCTGTCCATTTGAACGATTGTCCCTTCCTAGTGAGTATGCCCAGTGGACACGAAATCTGAGCAAAAATCGTGATGAACCTTCTATAGTACCCGACATGTTCGAGGAATGATTTTGCCCTAGTGATGTTTTGGGGTGGTTCCATCTGTACGATCACTCAAATCTTATCTTGGTCGATCTTCAATCTAACCCTTTTTTTTTCAATAATTTTTAGATTGCAGAAATCGATCGGGTATCCGTCCCCCTATAAACTATAGTGCGCCTGGTGAACTTTTTTCACGTGACTGGTGGTGCTGGTGTGACATGCCCTTTGGTACCATGGGTTCAGGGGGAGACTAGACCTCGTGACCTCTTGCCTACAACAGGATGCTTTAGCCAATCGAGCTAGCCCCCCGCCCCATAAATCGATCTTCAATCCAGCCTTATAAACTATGTGTCCGAGCAATTTTCCTCAGGGCACCATGAATTGACACTTATTTGGGTTTAGTGCTAGTTGTGCCACTTTGCAATGCTCCATGCATTCTTAGAGAGCCTTTAGGTGTGTTTGTTCGTTGTTGTAGATCGACCAATTGTCCAAGAATGCCTTAATGTTCCCTATTGACATCTTCTTGAATATGTGTAGGATTATCCTTTGGAAAGTCGCTGGAGCATTGCATAGAGTGAACGACATTCAGTTGTATTCATACACTCCATCTTCAACTATGAACATTGTCTTTTGTTTATCTTCTTCAGCTATACTTATCTGGTTGTAACCTGAAATCCCATCCATGAATGAGTAGATTTCATGACCTGCCACTTCTTCCAATATTGAGTCGGTGAATGGGATCGAGAGGGGATCTTTTATGGTCATAGCATTGAGGCTTTGGAAGTCCACACATATTCGAATTTGTTCAGATTCTTTCTTTAATGATATCATGATCGGTGACACCTAGTCACTGACTTCAACTTTGAAGATGATCCCTGCTTCTAACATCTTTTCAATCTCTTCTTGTACCTTCGCTACATAGTTTTTATTCATTCAATATGGTCTCTTTTGTACGGGCTATGCTCTAGGTACCAAGGGAATTCTGTGCATGCACAATTCAGGAGGCACACCCTTGAAATCCTTGTATGTCCATATAAAGGCATCTTTGTATTCCATAAATTTTTTAAATACCATCGCCTTTAACACTGGATTCCAATCATCTCCAACCAGAATCGTTCAAGGATTATCCTCTTCTCCCAGATTTACCTTCTTTATGTTAGGTTCTTTGTACTTGATCATCTTGTCCCTTTCAAAATTGTGTGTTGGTGTGTCATCTACCCTGGCCACTCCTTTGTATTCTCCGTATTTTGGGGGAAATGTTTGGCTCATCGATGCTCCACCTTCTTCTTCCCCTTTAGTTTCTTTAATTTGCAACATAGTGCAATCTCGTTGGAATACTTCATAGTCCTCCATCTGCCAGTGGAAGAGTCCGTTGAGTAAACTCGTCTTGTCCTCCAAGCATTCTTGGAGGTCCAAGATAACTTCATTGTTCGGTTCTATAGTTCCCCTTTCCGAATCCATTCCTGATCCTCCTTCAAACTCTAAGTTTGATCATGCTAATTCCTCGTTGACTGCTTGGTTCCTCAAGTCGATTACATATTTCCTTCCATGGCTCTCTATGGATAGTGTATTCCTTTTCCAGTTTTGGTTTGGTTTGGCTGCAACCAGCCACCCTCTTTGGAACAATGCATCGTACGCCTTTTTCTGTAATGGAATGACCTACAAAGTTTAGTAAGAATGGTTGTGTCCCGATCGTTGCCTTCTTTGCCATCAACATTCCCAGTGGCTTGATGCCATGCTGGTCAGCGCCTAACAATTGAAATGTTAGTGGCTAGAGCATAGGTTTCCCGAGACTTTTCCATGTGTCTTCGAGTAGTACGTTGACTCTCAATCCTCCATTGACAATCATGTTTGTTAGATTCTTCCCTCCGATATCCATTTGCACGATTGCCGGTCTCTTCCCAATGTTTACTGTTAGGAACATTGGGTCGATGACTTGTTCTCCCTTGGGTGGTGGTTTACTACCATCTCCTTCCTTTGGCCTTCTTGTTGTTGGCGTTGTTTATCACCGACTTTGTTCGTGATTGCCATTCCTAATTGTGGCATAGTTTGGAGAAGGTCGGTCACTTTAATGGGTACGGTGGCCTGCAGTACCTGTCGTATGATGTTCTTTTCCAACTCCGATTGCCACGAGGTACTTGGAATCTCCTAAGAGGTTCTTTTTTCTTTAGCCATCGCTTGTTTTACCTCTGCTTTGGCTTCCTTCATTTGTTGCTTTTCCATACGAGGGTTTGGGTAGATGGCTTTCTTTGTTTGTGCTTTGGTGATCGCCAATACTTCTTTATTTTGATCTTCCACGTCTATCATATTGATGCCTCTGTTTGGGGCAATCGGTGTTTTCGTGGTTGCCTGGTCCACACCATTTGCATAGTCTTCCTCTCGTACTATGATTATTTTGGCATTCCTTGGCAAAGTGACCCGATTTGCTGCACTTTTGGCACTGGATCATAGGTCTACCTTTGGTGTTGTACTGTATTTTGCTTCTCAATCCACTATTGTTGCCTCTTTTGTTATTATGGTATACTCCAGGGGATGCATTGTTATTGTTCTAGGGTTTTGGTGGTGTGGTTAGAGGGGTTGACTGTTCCTTTTGTATGAAGAGCACTTGCGTGCTTCTTGTTTTTAGATTGTATGGGCATTCCTTGATGGAATGTCCCATCACTTCGCAGATATCGCAGAATAACTTTTTTGGACAATTTGGCTTTGGTGACCTCCCTTACAGTCAATGCACCACAACTCTTTGTTTTCTCTTGTATTGTCCTTCTCAACCTTCAACTCTTTCATCATTCTCATATCTTTTCTCAATGCTTGGATGGTTTTTGATTAACCATCGTTGTCGTCGTCTATACTCTCATCATCATCCATCTTCCTCTTTCCTCGGGAAGATGTCTTGTCTTCGCTCCCTTGTCCATTGCCTAATTGTAGGCATCAACGTACGATGATGGAGGTACGACTGTCTTTTTCATTAGAGAAGGGATCAACCCTTCGATAAACCGACACTTCTTCAATCCGTTTGCCCGCTGAGTTTCTAGTTTTACCAACAACTCCTTGAGCCTACGATTGTAAGCTTGTACATTCTCATGTTTTCCCTATTTAGTGTTGTATATTTTGGCTACTATCTTGTTATCATCTCTCAGATGCCTAAATTCTTCTTGGAATACTCTTTTTAGTGCTCCCCATGTGGCTTTCTTTGCTGCTTCTAGTTTTGTGTCCCAGTCTATGGCTATGCCTTTGAGAGTCGTTGGAAATGCCCTCAACCAGTAGTCTATGTCTTCCTGCCCATTTGCTATCCATATAGTTTCACAAGTTTTGCAATGCCTGACTGGTTCCTCCGACTTGTTCCCTTGAATTTTGGCATTTTTTGCTTTTCGACACTCGGACTAGCTGGCAGAGTTACCATCTTCCTTCCCTGATGTCCTCCTTGTGTGTTGGACCTAATTGTACTTTTCTCTCAATACGTTTTGGTGCCTCTCTTGCACTCTCTCTTGGACCTAATTGGACTTTTCCTCCAGTTTGTTTTTCTCCTTGTACTATTGTAGTATTTGTTGTCACCTTTGCTCTCGGTCTTTGTCGGCCCGAAGATCTTGGAGTATGACGAAGTGACATGCGAGCAATCTTGGCAATTTGTTGAGGAGGTGGTCAACCTCTGGGTTGACACTTAGGTTGTCCCAAATGATTGCTTGAGGGACCTCTCACTTGAGAGCCTCCCTTCGTACATGATCTTTCACTGAGATATCCCACAGATTCACGAGATCCTATGTCAACTCGTCTTTTCTATCTTCGTTGGCTTGTATCAGCTCTTTGGTTGGCTGGCCCATTACAACGCCATTATCCCGTTTCTGTGATGTGCATGAGGTTTCAATTCGGCAATGATGCCAAATGTTTACTTGCTAAGTGACTTAACCGATAAATACAGAGTAAACGGAAGTAAATGATAATAGTAACAAAACATAGCAATTACATATGAAATGCATAGAATATTGGATTGGTATTTTCATTCATCAGATAGAAGTTCATTACACCATATAGCATCTGTGCTTCCCCGACTACAAATGAATTGCAAATATATATAGTTGGCCGATGTTGGTTGTGGACACCAACTGTTGGCAACTACCAAGCCAAACTAATCAACTGTCGGGGATCAATTTCCTGATTACAACTTATAATAATTCCTTTTACTGTGCACAAAGTATTATTTATTTATTTACTTACTATTTGGCCAACTAACATAATTAATTACTTACACGGCTGACTACATCACCCACACTTCCCCAACCCCCCGCCCCCCAAATCCATTAAGCCTACAGATCAGGGCATATTTGTCACTACTTTTCTAACGTGTTTAAATACAGAGATTCTGTTACCTTCAAAATGAGAAGTCAATAC